>CAUYPK010018242.1:0-157664 GCA_963574355.1 Loris lydekkerianus | reverse complement strand
TGATCATGGGGCATCATATACTAGCTTCATAAACCATTTGACACATTTTCATCCCAATATTCAACATAGCCTTCCTGGCATTTTCCCAGTCACCGTGGCATGACATTTACATTTCACATTTGCTGAGTTTCACCCTTGTCTCACTGATTTTCAGGGTCATAAAAATCTCATGGCTCAAAGTGCCCTGGGATCAGCTAGGCCATTGTTTCCCAAAATGTTGCACAAAACACTGTCTTCTCAGAAGAATTAGCAGGTATGTGGCAGAAAAGGTGTTCTCCGGTCTTGCAAGCCTACAACCTCCTTCCATAAAGACTCTCAAAGATCCTCAATGACATGTTTAGGTATCTGAAAAGTCATGTCATAAAGAATTCTGTTTAAATTAGCCGAAGCACTGCAGGGGTGGCAGGCAGAGCTGCCTGATAAGGAGTTTAATGGAACTTTAAGGAGTGATAATGTTCTATACCTTGATAGAGGTTTTGATTATTCTAATATATGTACACATTTGTCAAAACTCAGCAAATACACACTAAATATTGGTGCATTTCATTGTATATAAATTTTACCTCAAAAGAAAAAACCTGTAGAAAAAAAATTAGCTGAAGTAGCATTTCACTAACTTATTTGGACACAGAACCCTTCACCCATCCTTACCTGATAGCACGCAGTAATATCCTGTAGAATAAATCTCTACAAAATATCCTGAGTCCCAGCTACTTGGGAGGTGGAGGCAAGAGAATTGCTTAAGCTCAAAGAGTTGGAGGTTGCTGTGATGCTACAGCACTCAACAGACGGCAACAAAGTGTGACTCTGTCTTAAAAAAAAAAAAAATCTACAAAATATCTGAAAGGGAGGAGAGGAAAGGAAAACTTGCTTTCCCAAAGTTAGTCAAATGGTAGATGGTGGAGCAGCCTCTTAGCCCCTTGCTCTTAAGACTACACCAAAGATTCCCAACCTTCAGCATCCAGCAGTCACCAGAAAGGCTTGTTGAAGGGCAGGCTGCTAAGCACCACCCTGACTTTCAAATTCAGTGGGTCCAACTTGCACCTCTGCCTGGTTCCCAGGCTGCTGCTAGGAAGCACACTTTAAAAACCACTGGGCCACACCCATCTATAGCAGTACAGGGGATAAAAAGTGCCTGCCCTAAAGGGGAAAGAAAGATCTCCTGCGGAGGCCAGGTTTCATAAATAACACTTTAACACACAATGCTATATCTAATTGCCAGTCAAATGAGCCTGAGTCAAAGAAATACAAAGTTGGACAGAGGGAACTGAAGGCTAGGAAGCCTGGGTAAGAAAGAGAGGAATGGAAGAGCCTTCAAGTGGAAACAATGGCTTCTATCATGCCAAATATTTGTGTTTGTGGGATCATAGGCTTTGGAGCTGGAAGGGACCTGGCCTGTGTATTTTTGGAGAGCATTCTGGTTCTTACATTTAAATATGGGTGTGACTGCTATTTCAAAAATTCACAGCAAAACACTTAGGCAAAATAGAGTAGCTCTTCTCCAAATAAGTGATTTGGAGGAGCCAACAAAGGTCATCTTGTTCCCTTTCCACGTGTGGCTTTACCTTCCCTGCTTGCCCCAACACACTGACCTAAGGACCATGCTGAGCTGTCCTCTAAGCCTGCAAGCCAATATGCTAATGCTTTTCTTGGACAGCAGGGAGTAGGGGACAAAGGAGTCAAAGTAGGCCTTCTGCAAGAACCATTCTAATGAAGCTCTGATGAAATAAATGTATCTAGACATTCCCTCCACACCCCACTCTATTTCCTACCAACAACAATGAGAATCCAAGGAAGAGAATTCAAGAGTAGGCCATAGAAAAATTCTTTAAAAGAACAACCAAGGACGAAAATACCACTCTCAGGCATATGGTACAAGCCTGTAGTCCTAGCTACTCCAGAGACTGAGGCAGGACCACAAGAGTTTGAGGCTGCAATGAGCTATGATCTTACCACTACATTCCAACCTGAGTAACAGAATGAGATACCACGTCTAAAACAACCACCAATCTCTATGATCACGTCAGGAGCTCCCATGCATCACTGTGCCCACAAATTTCAATTTTGCAAAGCTGTTGCTAGCTACTGTTGTCAAAGGAATAGTGATAACCTCACTGGAGTAGGGAGCCAATAAGCCTGCCTCTAATTCACTCATGTGCAGACATTCATTGAGCATTTGTTGAACACAAGGCAGGATGTAAATAACAACCGAAAGGTAAATTGCCCTCCCAGGTAAAGCAGGGAAAGCACACTGATAAATTTTAGGGGATGAGTCAGGAGGAGAGTGAGACGAAGAGCACTGGAGGTTAAGGTAGAGGAAGGTACATCCAGGGGACTGTGACAATGACAGGAGGAAGTGGAAAGCAAGAGAAATGAGAGAAGGAAAAGAAAAAGAGATGGTCTGTGATCACCTGCCCCTTGCCATGCACTACTGTGCCCTTCACGTTCTCTCGCCAGTCGTCCTCATCAAGTCCCACAAGGTGGAGAAATGGAGAACCACAGTCAGACAGCCAGCAAACACCAACTGTGGGCTTCTGAGTGCTGGTTTGTCTGAATCCAAAGTGGTAGCTTTGGATGATATAAGACTTAGGTGATGAAAGACCCTGAAACATCCACCACCCAAAGTCAACCGAATCAGGGTAAGGACACTTTTCTGTCTTTTCCAAAGATTCTGTTTATAACTTAAAACATGGTAAAAATTATTCACTAAAGATTGAGTCATACACAGGAGCTATATATGTATATTTTCCTAACTATAAATACTTAGGTATTATAATATTCTAAATTAATTATTTATGGGGTTTTTTTTGACCATTCGTTAACAATTATCATCATTGACAATATATTTTATGCCTTTAACAGAGTTTGAACATATGAGTATACTGGCCTGAAACATCATTTTCCCTTTTCTCCTCAGGATGTTACACAAATGCAACAAGGAAATGGAGAAGAGGACGATGAACGTGGTATTTGAATAAATCTAGGAGACAAATATAACCCAAAGACTCAAAAAAAGCTTTCAGTTTCTAAAAGCTACTGAAAGTGGCTGAGAAACATGCAGACATAAGCACACCTTAGGATTCATGTTTCCAGATCATATGAGATGGCAGAAATACAGACAAACCTGACCAATGCCTGCACTGGTTTATAAGCTTTATACAGACTGTTGTGTTTTGTTTGTTTTAGAGATAAGGTCTTGCTCTGTCACTCAGGCTGGAGTGTGGTGGCACCATAATAGCCTTGAACTCCTGGGCTCAAGCAATCCTCCTGCCTCTGTCTCCCAAATAGCTGGGACTACTCGCATGATCCACCATGCCCACCCAGATCACTGTTTTCAAATACCACTTACATCTTACCTACAAGACAAATACTACTTTATGAATGAGGAAACTGAGGCACAGAGAGATTAAGTAACTGGCCGAGATTATATAGCCCATATATAACTATATAACTATATAATGTTATAGTTATATAGTTATATAATATATAATATATATATTATTGTAAATGGAGAAACTAGGATTTAAACCCAGGCCCTTGGACTCCAGAGTCCTATTTATAAGCACTGAGATAGACAGTCTATCTTACAGGAGATATACAAAATTATTCATTATTTTTTATGGGCAAAAGATTAATGAAACTGCCTAAATACCATTCATGGGCAATTCTTTATGTATTATGAAACATCTACTCAATGAAAAACTAGACATATGTCAAGGAGAACAAGGTAGCCCAATATATGATGTGAAACAATCTCTGAGAATAGCAAAAGTAGTCAAAAAACTACAACTTGAACTTTACCTTAGAATTGAAAACAATGTAATCTAAACCTCTGTACTCTCATATTAATTTGAAATTAAAAAATACTCCAAAATATGATAGATAGTAAGATGTCCTTCATACGGGGAAAATAAACATAGACACATATTTATAAATGCCTAGAAAATCTCCAGAGAAGTAGAGGCAAAAATGGTGCTCAGGATTGCTTCTAAAGAGAGAGATCAAGGTCTGAGAGAGGTAGAAGACTTACTTTTCACTGCAACCATTTTTCTAATTTTTAAATTTTGCACACCATCATGTATAAACTATTTATTTAAACCAAATTCAAAAACAAACTTTTCCAACCTAATTCACAGTGGACAGGGTGGGTAGAGTAAAAGTAATCTCTTATGACAAAAGTCCTCTGTGTGTTCATACAGAGACGTAAATAACTTCCTGCAATTTTCCATAGTAGAGACTCTAAAATGCTGGGGGGGAGAGGAGAGTTGTACACCCAAATTGTACAACCCACTTTTTTCAACCAAGATATTCTGTTTCTTAAAAATGCAGTGGACAGATAGCAGGAAAGAAGAATTTCCATATAGATTATAGAAAGAAATGTTTCTGTATTTATGTGTGGAGTATGTATGAGAGAATCCAAGAAATCCTCCCCCAAATGAAATAAAAATGGCAGGTAATGAACCAGCAAAACCACTGTGAGGCCAAAATAGAAATGGACATGTCACCTCTATGCCACTAAAGAAACGGAGTCTCTTATGTCCTATAAAGCATGCAAGGCATCTTGCCTTGCCAAATTTAAACAGAGATATTATTTTTAAGCTACTATAATTAGTTCCCATTTGTCTGTGAATCAGCCTTTATGAGGCAATAGCATCTAAGCCCCATCAGATGAAACATGAGGCCACATCATGTCTGTTTATTATTTTGAAAAGAAAGGGAGGGTGCCAAGTTTCCTGCAACACCCAATTCAAACACTGAAATTTGGAGGACAGAATGTCCTGTTGTCCACGTTTGAAGATAGGAATATATTTTCATCTAATACATCAGAATCCTAGGTTCAGCTGGCAACAGGAAGGAATTGAATTCCAGAGCTCAAAAATAGGACTTAAGTACTAAAGCACCTTTCATTGCTCATATAGGATAATATTTATATTTTAACCCCTTATAATGCAACACCTTTTATAAGTACTCATGTTTGTGGACAAACATAAAAACATTTTAATCTAACATTGTCTGCCTAAGTGACAAGAAATTGGCAAGCATTTTAAAGCTATTTTTACATCCCCTGATATGCTGGCTTCCTAATTAAATTTCTCAAGAGCAATGACGAGTTTCAACCTCAAATAGGAGAAAAGGGGAGCTTTCCAATTTAGCCTAAGCTAGTCCCTGAATGAGAGAGAGATGGTTCCTCTAAGGGGCTCGGAAATAATGTATTAAAACACAGTAGAATCTTTTGGTCTCCAATGGAAGTCTAGCCAGAGAGCAAACAACACTAACTAAGGCAGTTAGAGTCTGGAAGAGGTTTAAATGGGCTACCTTAGGAGTCCCAGTCAGAGGGAACAAGCTCAATGCTATCATTCCCAGACAGCATCCGTTAGCGGTGTCAGCAGTAGACCAGGAGATGGAGGCACATGTGAATGAGGGTGCAGAAGAGGGAGGTAAGCTGTTCATTTCCCTCCAGATTTATACAGTAAGGCTTCATATTTTCAAGCATGCCCATATGCCCTCGATAAATGTATATAGGTCACCTGTACATGTATCTTTTATAGCAAGTATCATAAATTCTGGTCTTAGTTTTAACATTTACTAGCCAGGTTCCCTTCAGCAAACCATTTTAACCCATCAGAACTTCATTTTTTTCCCCCTCAAATACAACAATAGTAGTAACAACAAATAGGGGACGGGGAGGGGAAGAGTAATACTTCCCTCATAGGAATTCTATAAGAACTGAAGTGAAATAATAATTTTACAGTTTTCAAAATTTAGCAAACATTTATCAATGTTTCTTCATGCTAGGCATAATGTGTTTTACAATTCTTACTTTTAACAATCCTCCAATAAGGGTACTAATCATCATTATCCTTGTTTTATAGATAAGAACGTTAAGGCCCAGAGCAGTTCAATAAGCTGCCCAAAGTTATATAGTAAGTAAGATCTGACTTTTAGCAGCCAGAGTCCAGAGTATGTGCTACTATATACTACACTATGTTTATTATTATAGTTATTATAAAGCCTACCATAATTATTACTCTATTAATATTATGACTACCCTTATATTCATCTGAACTTCACAAATGAGAAAAACTAGGCTCAGAGAGGTAAGTTACAAGCCAAAATCATAAAGCACGTAAACAGCAGAGAACCAAGACTTGAAACTTAGTCTATGTGACTCCAGACCCTGCGCTCTTAACCACAAAGTTAATAAACCTTAATCCACAAATATTTACTCTGCATCTACTGTGCTCCACACTCTGTGTTCTAAAACACGATTTTTTTTAAAGATAAGGTGGCAGTTGTTCCCCCAGGAGCTGAAAGGTTTGCCCCACCCACACTCTGCAGGACAAAGTTCGAGCACAAACAGCAGGTGCCCAGTAATAACTGATGCCAATGAGGAAGATGATGACAGAAATATTTTAAATGTTGGGCTCTAGCTTCAAAAGGGAATTAGACTACTCAATTTGGAGGAGGAGTAAGTTCTACAGGGCAGAGTCCTAAGTTTCTATAACAATGTGAACAGGTGTAGCCTATCTCATTCCTACTATCCTTTCAACTCCTGGGGTAGGGTGACCAGCTCACCTGTTAGGCAGGACTTTGTAGTCTCATATCCCAGGGAAACCCCTTAGTTGGTCACTTCAGAGGCAAAGCATTAGGTTTTATACTCTTGACCTAGACACACACACACACAAAATGGTTCCAGCATAATGTCTTGCAAATAAAAGGCACCCAATGTCTCAGTTGATTAGATGGATGGAACAATATTATTTTCAAAGTACACTCACTTCCACTTGGTGTTGCCAAGCAGCAGTCCCTGCACTGCTAAAATGACTATGTGAGAATCATTTTAATTAGCACTTTCATTGTTTGTATGCAAATGTACATTCCTAAAGTGGGTTCTTTAAAAAGCTTTCCTAAATCAACATCCTCACAGTGATTTTTCTCCTTCAATCCCCTTCCATAGACTGTAAAGAGATAAATTTCAATCCAGCCTGAGTCTTAATGATCCTGAATCTGTAATAATGGAGTTAAGATGCTTTCCTCCATCGGAACGGCCAAGTCTAAGATCAGGAAATGTGAGGCACTTTCAGGCACCAAGATAAGAGTTACTCCTTTGACTTAATTATCCCAAAACAGAATGGGTGATTTTAAGAGAGGGCACTCTCCCAACACCAAGCTGCAGAAAAGTGAACAGCTTGGCCACCTGGGTCCATGGATAACAAACCTGAGAATCTTCTGAGTTGTCACAAACTTTCCCCTCTTCTTCCTCACCCAAAGGTTCCACTCCCAGCGCAGGCAGCCGTTTTCTCTGCCAGCCATCCCTGGCCCGTTCCACCCCTTGCTCCCTGACCCAGGGGCTGGGCAGCTTTGGACTTATGCCTCAGCTCCAGGAGAGGCTCAGATGCTCCTTGAGAATTCAACCCTGGCAGAGGTTTCGGTGGACCCAACCCAGCCCTTCCCTGGGTGGGTATATTAAAGAACTGGCCTCTTGGGAAGTAAGGATAGGAATAAGTTCTGGGTGGTCAGCACCTGGATCCTGTCCTGAGTTGCTAACTCGGCCCTGTGCAGTTGTGCCTGGCAGCTCAGAGAGCCAGTCACGGGCTCTACTTGGATGTCTGGGCCACAGGAAGAGGGAACATAGTTGAAGTTCAATGAACGACAACAGCATTTACCAGTCAGAAGAAAGACTAAAAGCTAAGGTCTGGGAGGAGTTTAAAATGTGAGAAATGTGAGAAATAGGCATGACCATCATGGACCGGAGTTTTCCTTTGGGGCTCTTTTTTAAAATCTACAATCAGAATAAAAAAGCTAAGAGGTAATAGGCCTGGCTGGAGGAAGCCAGAGCCATGTTACAAGAGAAATCACTCCTCCCTCTGCTGGGTTCACCTTCTCCTTCTGAGATAATAATCTTTGTACTGGAAAACACAACTCTGATAAGAGGTGACTGAGGCAGAAGACAGGTGTGGAGCTGAGGGAGCTGAAGACACTTTAAGTAACGTCAGGTTTTCAGGCTCAGATGAATCACATCCACAGACAGCAAAAAGAATGTGCAACTGTCACTGATGAATCACTGTCAGTAATTCTTCAAAGACTTCTGAGAAAGGGAACGGTGTTGAAAGATGAGGAACTAAATAATTAACAGAAGGAAGGTTCTAGAAGTATATGGCCAGAAGCCCAGCATCAATATCCAGAAAAATACTAGCCTAGAGTATTAATGGATGAATATCTAGGAAAAGAAAGTAGTGACTGCCAAGAACTGACACAGGTTCATTACACAGGTACCAAGTTAATCAATGCCCTTCTTCAGATTAGATTTATCAGACCAACGGTTCAGATGAGTGTAACTTCCCAGATGGTTCCCAACACAGTTTTGGAACCACCAAAGAGCCCTTCAATCTCTCATTCATAACCCTGACACCACATAGCAAAATTATACATACCTGGAGGAGAGTTTGAGATTGGGGCCCCCAGGAGGCTACCAGTTAAGATACCCCATAAAGGTCACAGCCCAGCAGTGTGACGGCTGACCCTCAGAAATATCTACTTGTTAAGGCCTGCTATAGTTGAAGCTGGTTCTTTCTCAAGACTGTCATTCTCAAAAGTGGCCTACATAAACACCACTGTCAGCAGGGGCTGAGGGGCTGTCGGAAGCATTTAAAGTTTGGCGTCACCCTTCTCACTCAGTGGTCTGTGACTGACTAGCCAAGATCCCTGAATGGAAATGCCTGGTTGGAACTCCTTCTTAGCTCAGTAGTCAGACAAGCATCTTTGGAGTTATTTTTTCCAAGGAAGGGGACATCCCTGAAGGAAATGAGCAGATGCCAAGCAAAGAATATAGCAAATCAAAATACTTCCTGGCACAGTCCAAATCCTTGGCTAATGTGCTTCCAGCTCAGCGCCTAGAACGCAAGACCAATGGAGGAAGGACCGGAAACAGGCTCCCATGTGGCTGGAGGCCAACGGGGTCCAAGGGTGGCCCCAGAAACCTCTAAGACCAAAGACACTGGGCTTGTTCTGAACCACCAGACTTCTGAAGCTAATGAGGGCATGGTATATTATCTAGTTCTTATTTTAATAAAAAAATGAGGAGAACACAGAAGTGTTAAGGGGAAGCAGTGTGGTATAGATTCTTAAAGTAACGAAGGGTTTAAGACTCCGCTCTCCAGAGTCCTTTCTTCAAAATGGGCATTTTTAGCCACATACTGTTTAGTTAGTTAAGAGAAGAGACAAAGGTTCAAATCAGTGACCCCTAACCCAGCACTCAGTCCTGGCCCTGAGGTACTTCAGACCAAATGTGATGAGGAGGGAGGTCAGATGATCACAGTAATCTGGAACCATCCTCATAAAACTGCGTCATCAGTGTAAGGGAACTAGCCACACCCAGCCTCAGTCACACCGAAAATTTAACCCTAAACAGAACGTCCTAACTTAAATGTCAAGTGTCACATTTTAGAGATGGAAAACAGACTAACAATCATTTCTCGATACCCCACCTTGTATCTCATCCTCCAGGAATGAGTCTATATAAGATTCACCTTTTTTAACAGACCAGACATGGTTTGGAAAAGTACCTGCTCACTCTATCCTATGGCTGCCCTTTTCCAAGTCTATGCCTGTTCTTCCGCTTGACTCGAGAAGGAAACTTCCATTGTGCACTACTAGGTCCTTGACACATGCTCAATCAGGGCAATTTGGAGACGGGAGTAGCAGGATGACAGCCAGAAGGGACGGGCTTAAACAAAAGGCACTGAATATTTCAAACAGCAAACCCTGAATCGGCAATTCCTCTGTTTACTTAGAAACGGTTGCTGCTGCTGACCCAAAGACAAACTAGGACAGACGGGAAAGGGAAGGGGAAGCAATGAGGTAAGGTTGTAAACCCGGCACTGTGCAGAGGAAAAGCTCCTCGGTTGTCAGGACAAAGTTTTCTTCCCAAAGAGAAAAGGTGGATAACATGACCCTAAGTATAGTGACATCAGGTGGTAACAAGGCACTAGGCAGAGGTGGAGGGCTGCCACCTTCACCTCAGAAGACAGGGCTCAGAAGACACCTTTAGAGACTATCATGGTGTCATGGGAAGAACTTGACATTTGGAGTCAGGAGGTAGATTTGAGTCCTGGCCATGCCTGGGACAAGCTGTGTGACATCAGGCCATGTACTCAAACTCTAGAGTTTCAATAGTAAACTACAAAACAAATGACTTAGCCTCGCTGATCTTGTAGTTGTCTCCCAGATCTAACGTCCTGTTATGCTACTGCAGCAAAGCAGTGACGCATCCATTCAGCAAGCATTTGCTGAACATCTTCTGTATACCAGGTGCTCTGCTGAGCACTAGAGTCAGTCCTGCACTCAAGGAACCTCCCAATCCACACATGCCAGAGGGATATAAGCAAGTCTGTGCAGTACAGGAGGAGAGATGTGTGGACAGAGGGAAGGACTCCAGCAGTGGATGGAGCAGAAAGCGAGCGAACAGCTACCCAGGAGTGATGCCTTGAAACAGGTAATTATTAGGCCAAAGGAGAAGAAGAAAGGAAGAGTATGCATCCACAACAGTATGCACTCAGGAATGGCCACCAGGGCACACAGGGTGGGAGGAGCACTAAGAGAACCAAAGCCCTACAAGCCACACTGAGAAGAGCTACTACCCAGTACCCCCATGCCCCTCAGCCGCCCTGCTGTTCACCTCAGCAACTCCTTACATGGCCACACTCTCGGGGTCCGAAATAGCACCTCTACCAAGTCGCTTATGCCAACACTAAGCAACCACCCAACCCCTGCCCCCAGCCCTCTCCTTTTGTCCCCAAGTCTCATCTGGCTGCCCTGCCACCTGCACAGCCAGGCCACACCTGCTGACACAGAGGATTCTTCTCAGGCACCCGGATTCTTCTCAGGCCTTGCTTCCAGCTCTTGCTCAGCCCCTGCTGCCCAACCCGTATCAGCTGTTCCAAATAGTTTCCATCTTCCTGAAAGCCACAACCACATCCGACCCACCCCACTCTCATGCTCAGGAGCTGATTCCCACCTCCTCTGTTCCTGGGAGTGACTGTGCAGCACAACTCCTGTGCACCCCTCTTGCCCACCTGTCCCAAGTTCCTTTGCAGATATCCCAAAGTCAGGCTATCTCTGCTTACAAGTACAGAAAAAAGTAAAGAAAGACTACCAAGACACAAAAACTGCAGTCAATCGCCAATGCAGGCTGTTGCCCCTGCCTGTGACTGGGCTCTGAAACAAGCACACTGAAGTGGGGTAGGGTCTGGGGCACTCTGCATGCCAGAAGGCAGAGCGTAAACACTATTAGCTACTCCTTAAGTGTTGGTTAAACAAACAAGTAAAGAAATTGATGGATTTGTGTTGAAGAGGCAATTTTATTTTTTTTATTTATTTATTGTCAGACAGGGCCTCAAGCTGTCGCCCTGGGTAGAGTGCTATGGCATCACAGGTCAGAGCAACCTCCAACTCCTGGGCTCAAGCGATTCTCCTGCCTCCTCCTCCCAAGTAGCTGGGATTACAGGTGCCCGCCACAACGCCCAGCTATTTTTTGGCTGCAGCCATCATTGTTGCTTGGTGGGTCAGGGCTGGATTAAAACCCGCCAGCTCAGGTGTATGTGGCTGGCACCTTAGCCACTTGAGCCACAGGCACCAAGCCTGAAGAGGCAATTTTAAAGAGTCGAAAAACACACAGTATCACCCTTGCCAGCACCCTATCCTCTTTCATCTGCTCACAGTCCGTAAGCATCTTCCACTTTCCATCCTTTGTAATGTAGCCCAGTTGAGCTTATAGCAGCAGACACCACCTCGTTATTGGTAAAGTTCTACTAAATAGAAGGGATTCTTAATAAAATGTATATACAATGTGTTAATGTATTATTTGCAAGTGAGATGAGAAATATAGTAGTCCATGCTTTCAAAAAAAAAACCAAAAACAAAAACACACAGTATCATCAGGTGTGTTAACCGAGAATGCAGCCTAAAATTGTGCCAAGAAGATCCTTTAAAAAACAGTTTCTAAAACTCTGGGCCTCCTTTTCTCCTACACACACAGACCATATAATGCCAACCTAGGCAGTACAGAATCATTTCAGTGACTTATTTTGACCATTTATTTTAGAAATAATCCCCCCCCCAACATGTATTTATTATAAAATCTAAACCCCAACAAGTATAATGTATGGCCTATATAGTATACTAAACTTTGAGTATGTATACATTTTCCCATGTTCTAAATGCCATTATAAGCTCTCAACGACTGTGACACAGGCCCACTGCAAAACACCCTCTGCAGCTTCTGTTACACCATTCTGTACCGAGCACTTTTCACAACACATACTGTTTACTTTGCTAAAGGCTCTCTGCCATTTATTTTTTTTGGCCCGGTCAACAATTTGACTCATCACGGCCAAAAAATGGTATAACACTGATTTTGGACTTGCCACAAAGAACTTAAGGAATAATATAACTCAGGATATAAAAAACAAGTTAGGGCAGTCCACGTCTCATGAGCACCAGCGAACATGGGTCAGTTTACAGTCAACCATCGGAAATAGCCTACTACGGGCCAGGGGTGGTAGCTCAGGCCTGTAATCCTAGCACTCTGGGAGGCCAAGGAGAGTGGAACACTTGAGCTCAGGAGTTTGAGACCAGCCTGAGCAAGAGTGAGACCCTGTCTCTACTAAAGGTAGAAAAACTTGGTGGTCATTGTGGAGGGTGCGTGTAGTCCCAGGTACTCAGGAGGCTAAAGCAGGAGGATTACTTGAACCCAGGAGTTTGAGGTTGTTGTGAACTATGATGATGTCACAGCACTCTACCCAGAGTGACAGGGTGAGACCCCATTGCAGAAAAAAAAAAGAAAGAAAGAAAGAAATAGCCTACTGAATGCCAAGAAGATAAAAACCCTCCTGCCTAGTTTGCCTCTGCACCATCTACTGACTAGAGCTACAGAATTTCCTCCCACTGCTGCAAGTTCAGGATAACACCAAGCCCAGGTGCATATACACATACAACTTACTGTATTTATTTCTTCTCTTGTGTTTATGTAACCATGAGGAGTAAACAATGACATTAGGAACCTGTCTCCACTGAGACCCTGCTCCTCTAACCACATAGAAGGTGTCATGCAGGCTTGGCGCTTATAGCTGAAGCGGCTAGGGCACCAGCCACATACACTGGAGCTGACAGGTTTGAATCCAGCCCGGGCTTGCCAAACAACAAACAATAATGACAACTACAACCAAAAAAAAACAGGCATTATGGTGGGCGCCTGTAGTCCCAGCTACTTGGGAGGGTAAGGCAAGAGAATCGCTTAAGCCCAAGAGTTGGAGGTTGCTGTGAGCTGTGACGCCATAGCTTGCTACCCAGGGCAATAGCTTGAGACTCTGTCTCAAAAAAAAAAAAAAAGTCCAGGCCTCCAGGTATCCCAGAACCCATCCCCAGCCCCAAGATGTGCTGCATGTTACCAAGCAATGGAATTCTAGACTATTAGAGTTTGAGGAAATCCCAAATATAAGCTCATTTTATATTAGAAACACCTGAAAACCAGAGACAGTAAGTCATTCCAGGATAGGTGACCACTCAGGGCAAAGCAGGTGGCCACGGTGAGAAATCCATTCTCCCCTTTCTCTATCCGGTGTACCCAAGTCTGACAAGCTGGTACCATAAAATCGAAAAACTAAAAATGAAAAAGGTTGAGATGCTATCTCCATTGTGGCTAGGATTTAGTTTTTAGAAGTTTACAAGAATGATTTCAGGAGGAAAAAGGTAATATCGGAAGAAATAGAAATTGCCAATTATACAGCTCATAAAATGGGAATGATGGGAGTAAGTTCACATGGTTATTCATGTCACAGCTTGCTTTGTTGGCTTTTTCTTGTTGATGTGAAGTTCCTTTTCTATAATCTACTGGACTCTTTGGAAGGTACAGGACACCCCCAAATAGCTGTTTTATCAAAATATTGGTGATTTCTGTTGTCCAGTTTTAATTTTTGTCTGCTTATTACCAAAAAAAAAAAACTAACTCCTTCAAGTTCAGTAGTTCAGTTCTATTTGATAGTGGGAATAAAACTAGACATATTTAAGAGCAAATGTAATTACTAAATTTGTATAAATGTTCCCAACATGATATTTTTATGAGCAAATTGCATTATACAGAGTACATTATATGTTTAAAAACTAATATAATGATTTGATATTTGTAAAAAGTACTAAAAAAATTACATTATTGCTTTCTTTCCTTCCCCTTAGTTAAAAATGCATGAATTTCTTTAAGGAAAAAGACATATTTGTTTCACCCTATTGCCCCAACCATTTTTCTCCCTATCATTTTAAATTTGGTTTCTTTACTTAGTAAGAGGTAGATAAAAATGATGTTATGCTGAACCTCAAGATCCTTTGATTTTTGCAAAACAAGACTGTAAACAAAAAGCCACTGATTATAAAACCAGAGGCCGAGAAGGCCTAACAGGTGGTAAATGTGCGGAGTGAGGACTGCAGCAACCTGGGATACGCCAGACTCATGTCTAGAGAGAGCCACTATCCCACTCCAGCCCACGGCCTCATGCAAGAATATGGCCCAGTATTGCTAGATAGTCTAGTTTTTCAAGAACAGCTAGAAATCACATTATATGAAATTTTCTTATTTTTAAAATTCTGGCCACTGTTTCAAAAACTTTTACAACACTGGAATTTGGTGGGCAGCTAGTCTGCAACAGAAAAAAATGCTACCAAGGCAATTAACTCAGGGGACAAATACAACACTTAGAAACATGAATTCTGTTGGAAAATGAAGTCTGACTTCTCTGTGTACTTTTTAAGTGTGTGTGTGTGTATATATATACACATATTCCCCTATAATAGCTTTTCTCCTGGCTGAGGAAGGGAGAAAGAGAATAAATGAACTTGGAAAAAAAATTAACTGTTAAAAAACAAAAAGGGTGAAGCTGTTTCTACTCCCTTTTTAAACTAAAATAACAGCAATTCACATAAGACAGCATTTCTAACTTTTGAGTCCGTGTTGGGACAATTCCAGAAGCTGCAAATTTCACTGAAGTTAGGCTGCTTTGCACTTAGCTACCTTCCCTAACTTTTCTCTGTCTAAACAGAAGAGTCATTTTAGCCATTCTACCTACCACACAGAGCTATCCAGAAGCAGCCACATGAAGAATCATATGTGAGACCAACTATGATAACTGGGCTGGAGAATGTCACCTCCTAAAAATGTAAAAGTGTTATATTGCAAATTACGCCTGTGCACATGCACCTTAAGGGGGTTGCTGACCTGTCTCTGCAAAAAGTTTAAGAACTAACACCTTGGGCGGCAGCTGTGGCTCAAAGGAGTAGGGTGCCGGCTGCACATGCTGAAGATGGCGGGTTCAAACCCAGCCCCGGCCAAAAACCGCAAAAAAAAAAAAAAAAAAAAGAACCAACACCTTACTGATTATAATAACAAAAGGTAAATTGTGCAGGTTCAACAAGCAAAAATAATATAGCTGCTTTTTTCAAGCATACCTCTGCAGGAACAATTTTTTATTTAATCATTGGCATAATCAGCATACCAGAGAAATTCTCTTTGAGTGAGGAAAACTTTTGAGTCATCTCTATGTTGATAAGGAAACTGCAGGATGAGGGCACTGCTGCGAAGGAGGCATCAGATGGTGCCTTGTCTAAATTAGTCAGTGGAACAATTAAAATGATTTCTTCCCATGATGCACAGTAATCACCGGAGATGATGATGATCTCCTTGTTTTAGTGACAACCCCCCAGCACGATCTAATGTTTACTTCCCCAAACCAAGAGGGGGGGAGGGAAAGACAAAAAAAACATTCCACTCTCAATCTGTAGTCACTAGTTGAAAAAGGAGAAAATATCTTGTTTTTACATGTGGCCAGAAAATGTGACACAACTTCCTGCTTGTTTAAAGATTATAAAATCAAATGTGTAAATCTCTTTGAGAAACACCAACTGCTAACACCTAAGCGATACCATTGCTACACGCAATGGATATCAAGACTTTGTAGGTCACAGTAACTTGGGCCAGAAAGTGGCTAACACCTCAGCCCAGGGATGATCCCTGCAGAAGAAGCTGCACACACTTCAAACAGCAGTGTGGTGATTGGCACCATGGCTCTGGACCCTGAATTCTATCCTTCTCTTTCAAAGCAGTGACAACTTACACAGACTCCATGTTGAGCATTTTCCTGGGGTAGCTGAGATTCTTAAGACAAGGAAAATGAGTTTGGGTGACTTTTTAATTTGTCTGAACTCTAAAGTTAGAAAATACCAACCACAACAGATCTCAAACCCTATATTCCACTCCACAGTGCATTAAGATTTAGCCCTGAAGGGCAACATGAGATGTTCAGTTGAAATGGCCATAATTTGTGGCTCAATTCATGGCAACTGCACCTCATTTCAAATCTGTATCTTTCTAAAGCAGCTGAATAAAATACTGATCAAAAACAGCCTTAAAAATTTAGAAGAGAAGGAAGGAGGAAAGAAAGAAATTGACCTGACATAATCCCACACATGCAAAAATCTGAAACTCAGGCTCAGCACCTGTGGCTCAAGCAGCTAAGGCGCCAGCCACACACACCTAAGCTGGTGGGTTCGAATCCAGCCCGGGCCCACCAAACACCAATGACGGCTGCAACCAAAAAAATAGCCAGGCGTTGTGGCGAGCACCTGTAGTCCCAGCTACTTGGGAGGCAGAGGCAGGAGAATCGCTTGAGCCCAGGAGTTGGAGGTTGTTGTGAGCTGTGATGCCACGGCATTCTACCCAGGGCAACAGCTTGAGGCTCTGTCTCAAAAGAAAAATCTGAAACTCAAACTAAAGAACCCTAGTTCCAAATTCCTAATGAATGTAAAGCCTCAGCCCAAATAAAGACTGTGTGAACAGGCGATGACCTCAACCAAAAGACACAATGAGCAAGAATAGTTATAAAACTAAGTTATAATAGTGAAAGTTGAATTATGAAAGAATGTTAAATTTTTCTAGATTAAGAATAAAAGGGATGCTATTATTTTCTTTATAGATAATACATAAACATAATGCACACACAAAAATTTAAGTAGAAAGGAATATATTCATACTAAAAAGTGAGTCTCCTTCCCACTCCTGAGATGGTCTACAAGTGTACATGCACTGAAGACTGTTCTGCAAGTCCAGTTTTGTGGGTTTTTTAAAACTTAAAGAGAATACCAGCATTTTTAAAATATCCCACCCCTCTGAGTCTCCAGGGGAATAGTAAGGGCCCCTTCATTTTTTATTCCTGAAATCATTTTCAGGAATAAAAGAAGGAGAACCCCTCCCCACATAATTAAAAGAAGTGTTCTTTTTTTTTTGGAGACAGAGTCTTACTATGTCGCCCTCTGTAGAGTGCCATAGCGTCACAGCTCGCAGCAACCTCCAACTGTTGGACTTAAGTAATTCTCTTGCCTCAGCCTCCCGAGTAGCTGGAACTACGGGCACCTGCCATGATATCAGCTGTTTTCTGCTGTTGTTACTGCAGTTGTCATTGTTATTTAGCTGGACCAGTCTGGGTTCGAACCTGCCACTCCCGTTGTATGTGGCTTGTGCTATAATCATTGTGCTATGGGTGCTGAGCCAAGTGTCATTCTTTTAATTTTATTTAGGCTTTACTGCATGAGAAAAGAAGACAAATGAAAACCAAGGTTGATGCCAACTGTCATGAATACCATTCCACCAGAACCTGCACTTTCCCATACAGCACTTGTTACAGACAAAACAATCAAGACTAATTTTCCAGAGATTGCATGCTCCAGAAGTCCCACTCAGAATATTTTCACTGAAACTGAAGAATCCTGAAATACATATACAAACAAGTTAGGACTGCCCATGGCTCACAGGATTTGATGTGGCCTATTCTACAATGCTGCTTATCACCCTGCCCTCTGCAGCTGCACGAGTTTCCCATTCCTTTGTCATCATTTCCCCAAATGGCCTGAGAAGACAAGGTGGGGTGGGAGAGGGTGAAAATGTTCTCAAAGAAGGAAATCTAGAAGATATTCAAAAGCTTGGGCAGAGGGGCAAGATGGGGGGGTTCCTAAACTGAAAAGCTCACAAGGGCAAGAGGTAGGCTGGGAGAGGAGATGGCCACAGTGGGAAGGGAGCAAAAGTGTCTGTGGTGGGTGCACATATACCAAGACTAAAGAAACTCACAGGGAGGCTTAAAATAGGAAAACTAAGACACTCAAGGAAAATATGGAAGCAGCTCAGTAGGGTAATCTGTCTGGGCAATGGACAAAGCCAATATGGAACAGCTGCACTGTATGCCTGAAGTCCACAAAGAGAAGATGTGTATGATTCAGAACTGGTTTTCTCATATCAGTCAAGCAGTGGAAGAGTATGGGTAAATTGCACACATCTTCTATAAGCATCACAGTAATTTTTTTTGGCTTCTTATCTCATAGCATTTTTTCTTGATATTTTGAAGATATCTTAAATCTTCTCTAAATTGTGGTACCTGTTTGATCTTCTTCATAGAATTTTATCACATTTAACTTTTCATTGCAAATTTACTCATTTTCAGACATGTTTTTCACGTAGTAAACCTTCAATTAATGATCTTTTGGATGATACGATTATAGCTTGAAAAAAGTATCTGAAATGTATTAACTGTAAATGAAACATAACAGTCATCAACATGGCCCACAGAAGTTCCAGTGATGATCAAGAATAATGCAGTTTATTTATACTGGCAAAGGATGCAAGACTTTCTGCTTGTAGCCAAAAGCAAACCCATGTTCCAACTGCATAAACGCCATTTATAATTCACTCAGCTGACCAGATTTATAATTATACAATTCAAAAATTGAGTTTCTTGATTTGAGGGAGTCACAGTATTTCAAACTCTACATAAGGTGAGGCATTATTACTACTTTTATATTTCATAATCTCACTGCATAATTCATATTTACATAAAATGGAAACCATATTCATTAGCATGAATCTTCATTTACTTCTTTGTAAGGACTGAAAATCCACCCTTTATCTTCCCTCTTGCTCAATTGAAATCCTACACATCTCTTCCTTTCTCTCCCTAAATGATCTCATCCTATCTCATAAGCTTTGAATACCATCTATATGCCAATGACTCTTAGAGGTACCATCTCCAGCTACAGCCAACTCTACCTCTCTATGAAAATATCTATTGGGCATCTCAAATATAATATGGCACAACAAAACTATCAAGGTCCCTCTTTGTTCCTCATCTCAGTGATTAGCAACATCATTCCCCTAGCCCAAAACACCAGACTCATCCTCAACTCTCCTTTGTGTTCACTCTCCTCATCAGGCTCCACCTTCAAAATGTATCCTGAGCCTGACCCTTTCTTATCATTCTATCATCACTACACTAATCCAGGTTGCACTCTCTCTTGCCTGGACTACTGGAAGAGTCCCCTACAGTTTATGCAGATTCTACTCTTGCCCCCAAAGCTATTTCCCACTAAGGATCCAGAGGAATGACTTTAAAACACAAAGACGACTACATTGACTATTCTACTCAAAACTTCTCCACTGAAATTCAATCACTCTCACGGTAAAATTCAAACTCTTTACGGTTGCCTACAAGATCTATCACCCACCTACCACTCTGATCTCATTTCTATCACTCTGCCTCCCTATAACCACCCCCAGCTCAAGTCCGGCCAAACTGGCTGCCTTACTGTCTCTCTATTGAACTAAGTTCATCCTATGTCAAAGAACTTTCTTCTCACTTGCTGTTCCTCTGCCTAAACACTACACCCCAGATTCCTTTACTCCATTCAGGTCTCAATCTCTGCCCCACCCCACTCCTTCCTCCCCTTCCCTCCTCATCCCCTTCTTCCTCTGTCATACTTTTTCAGAGTATTCTTTCAAAAAGAGCCCCTTCAGCCCCTTACTCTGTTTTTTTTTCCCATAGCACTAATGACTATCTGAAATTATATTATATATTTAGCTGTTTGCTTCTTTCATAAAATAGTACTTAGTGAGCCCCTATTAGATGCAAGGTACTCTTTTAAGATCTGGGGATGCAACAGTGAATAAAACAAGCAGAGATCCCTGCCCCCAGAGTTAACATCTTTATTCAACATCCTCACTCAAATCTAAGTACAGGGAGGCACAGAACCACAGTCTGTCTTTGACCGGCTGAGTCCTCAGTGTCCAGAACAATGCCTAGGCACAAAATAAGAATGCACATTTGCTGAATAGATAATGTCCTGCTACCTGAGGCCCCCCACCTGCTTCCCTGAGGACATCTATTACAGAGCTTTTCCTGCCTACCAGATGGGATTCAGGTTGGGGGACCCAGAATGTCAATGGTCTCTCTTTGGACAGAGCAGTATGGACAGCCAGCCTCCTGTAGCTGAGTCTGTTTCCGAACCCTGGTCCTACTGTACTGACTGCCCTTCCTTCTTGTTCCCACATGCAGCACATTGCAAGCTGCTCATGTGACCATATCACCACGATTTGTCTTACTGGTTCACAAGAGCAACCCATCCACATGGTGGGAGCTGATCAGGTAGTGAGTCAGTATTAAGCAAGTTAGCTTTTCCCTACAAAGAGGAGCTGGAATCAAGAAGCATGGGTCATTCTGTCTCCCTGGCCCAAGATCCTATACATCAACCAGCATCAGACCTTGAAGCACTCTCATCTCAGCAGTGGAGCATACTGTTATTAAGGACATATTTTTTGCCTCTTTCAACTGTCAAAAGGCAAGACGTTTACCTGCTGAGATGTGTGATTAAGTTTCTTTCAAAAAAGAAAGAACATTTGTTAACTGTGAAATTATCTGATCTCAATTAAAAATGAAGGTAATTGTAGAAGGTAGCTAATTCAATTCATCTTTCAAGAAAATGACAAAAATAGTGGTAGAAAGGGAAAGAAATAAAATGCAAATCTCTTGAAGAGAAAGTCTTAGAAAATAATACTTAAAACCCACATTTCTAACACATATGGGTTCATATCTCAGTGTGTTTGTTAGCTCAGACATGTCCTGCTCTCATACCCTCTCTTATGGGATTAGCAGATGAAGTTGTCTGTGAACTTTACAAAAGCAAAGCCAGGAGGCCCCTAACTAACGGTCAGTTGAATTGGGCTGGTTTGGGCAGCTATTTCTTCCTATATCTGGAACTCCAGCTTGAAAAGGTATGGTAATAAAGTTAATATTAAAGTGTAGGAGGTGGGAGAAAGATTTGCCTTGCTCTACATCTCAGCACCAATTACTGTCTTATATTTGCCCACCGCTTTCTTCCCTTGGAAGCATTCTTGCACACATTGCCCTTTTAGCCTTCAAAGCAAGCAACCATGTGATGTAAACAGGACAGGATAAATTTCTCTATTTGGTGCCTCAAAAGGTCAAACAACTCACCTAAGATCCCAAAGTAAAAGTGGCAGAACCAAATAGGTTATCAGAACCCAGATACACCTAGGAGCATGCCCAGCGTCCTTCCTTCTATTATAAGAACAGCATGGTTCTCTGCAAAGCACATTCTACAGTCAACGGAAAATATTTCTCCTCACTGTGCAAGAAGGGGGGGGAAATGACATATATTCACCAGTGGCTTAAGGTAGGAAGATGCATTGGTCCTGGAGCTCTGGGCAGAGAGAGGGTTTCACAAACTCTTCTAGTGGATGCCAACTCCTGCAATGACAAATGTACAAAACACATGGTGTGAATCACGGGCACTCTATGGCCTTTCCCGAAGGGGTCCATCCAAATACCAATTGCTGGGCTCCCCATTTAGGCTCAAGGCCCATCTTTCTCTTTTAGACCAACTACCTTCTCACTATGAATTCCAAAATTGAAACTAAGACTCTTCAATTCATTAGCTGAAATGATCCCCACTCACATTATAGGATCTTGGGCAGAAAGGAGTTTTAGAAATTATCTTTAACAGGTATCACAAACTGTGAGAGCTCAATGGGTCACATCTAAACTACACAGGTGTTATATAGTTCATCTGTAGATATGTTTAGAAAACATGAGCCAAACTTAAAAAATCAGAGCTGTCACATAAAAACCCAGACTTCTGGCTTCACATTAATAAAAAAATCAGAATATCTGTCACCATGGCCCACATTTAAGTCTGACAATAATTAGCTCATACTACATAGCAGTTAACTTTCATAGGCAAGCTTGGTCGCTCTAATATGCCACAGTCCCCACCATTCCCTACTGTCTACTCAACACAGAGAAGAACTGCAGTTGTCATTTACCATTGCTCTTGCACTATTATTTTTCTACAAAAGTATCTTCTACTTATGATTCTAACAAACTACTTTTGTTAGAAAGTTTAAACACAAAGGGGCCAAGTTTAAAAAAAAAAAATAGTAGTACACATATAGCAACTCAAGTTGGTAGCCTCACTCCTGTAGACACTTGCAATCCCTGAACAAATACAATACTCCCATTTCACATGAGTATAAACAAGAAACTGACTTGCCCATTCCCAGTTAGAGGCAGAACTTATTCTAGAACCTTGGTCTCTTCACTGCCAGTTCAGGATTCTTCTACTATCCCCTACCTCATGCTAAGTGGTCTTATACTACAAAACAATAAAATAAAATAAAATAAAAATAGCTGGGCACAGTGACACATGTCTATAACACCAGCTACTCAGAAGGATGAGGCACAAGGATCACTTAAGCCCAGGAATTTGAGGTTATAGGCAGCTATAATCCGGCCATTGCACTCCAGCCTGGGTGACCAAAGTGAAACTCTGTCTCTAAAATAATAAAAAGTAAAAAGAAGATAAATATTTAAAAAAAAACTGCACACAAAATTAACTAATTAAAATTAAATAAAAATTAACACTTAGTTTTAAAAGAATAACTAAAGGCAAGGAAAAACAGTTGAAATATCCCATCTACTTTCTACTAAAATGCTTGCCATACCTTTATTTATCACCAAAGAATGAGTAAATTCTATCAGATTCGTTAAGGGTTTATTTCCTAATATGACATCGTTAAAAAATGTCACTGCTACCTGGTTTCTTGTACCCTCAATGAATCCCCAACAATAAAAAAAAAAAAAAAGTCACTGCTTTAACTACAAACAACAAAAAAAGTACAAATACCATGTGTATAATACTTCAAAAATGCTCAGTTAATGGTTAATGTCTCAAACTGTGTGGTATACTCTTTATGCTAGGAAAATCTTCCTCAATATGTATCTTGAAGACAAGACTGTAAATAAGTTTTTAAATAGCAAATATTAGAACTGTAATAAATGAGCATTGTTCAACTATAGGATTTAGGTGGAAATTATTTCTATCATCCCTACAAAGAAACTAACGCATTGGAGGTGAAGGGACACTTCCCAGCATGGACAGAGGTCTGAAGAAATCCTAAAGCTTGGGTGGGAGTGGATCAGACACCAGGGTGGTAAGTTGAGGGTGGGGAGCATGTTAGGAAAGTAGAACAATATAGGCAAAAGTAAGGAGGTGAGAATAGCCCCTCCAATTGGTCTAATCAAGATCCCATACTATCTCAGAGTCTTAAAAACCCCTGCCTTATACCACATGATCCAACATTTGCTGAGACTTGGTGCATAGCCCTTCTTATACACTCTTGCAAGTTTAGGATTCAAGGCCAGTGTGAGGAAACAAGGAGGCAGAATTCACTTGAAGAATAGGAAGAGCATCTCTGGATCTGTAACTGGTGGGAAGGTTCCCAAATCTGACGGAAAATTAGAATCACCTGGAGAACAAAACAAAAATTCCGTAGGTCTCAGAGCCACTAAATCAGCTTTGATTTAGACATTGGCTCAGGCTTTGTTCTGAAGCTCTTGTTCAGAAGCCCCTGATGATTCTGATGCCCTGTAGGGAAAGAGTGCATTACACTCAGAGACCTCAGAAGTTCCAGAATAATCTCTTCAAGGTCATTCATTCAGCATCCTCCAGGAAGAATCCAAGGATCCATATTTTTTTTTTAGAGATAGAGTCTCAGAGTCTCACTTTGTTGCCCTTGGTAGAGTGCCGTAGCGTCACAGCTCACAGCAACCTCCAGCTCTTGGGCGTAGGCGATTATCTTGCCTCAGCCTTCCGAGTAGCTGGGACTACAGGGATCCATATTTTAAGGGAGTTGCACATTCTTAGTATGTTTACTGACTTTGCATTATGAGTTCCTTCACTTAACTTCTTTTTATTTTAAATTATTTTTTGTTTGAAGTAGAATGCCAGCAGCTAGAATAGCAACTGGAAAAGTGAAGGGAGACTTCTTTGCCTCCATCCCTTGTACACATACCAGGACCCAGTGTCTGCCTCCAGATAAACTATGGGGTCAATTTATCTCAGGCTCAGCAGTGGCTCTGAGCCTTCACACACCTGTGTAGCTTAAGCCTGACAGAACAAAGGGTCTGGCAGCATCCAGTCATCAAGGTGCCTTCGAGGAACAGCTCTAAGGCACAGAGCACTCTGATCAGGTCCTTCATGCCCACCAAAGGGCAGGACACTGCAGATCAATGCAAAACCTGGGAACTAGCCAAGTCAGCTGAGCACTTCTCTTTCCAGATTTCCACTTTGTGGTCACTTAACAGCCTGAACAATCTTAAGCCAAGAATGGCAAAGTAAATGCTGTGTACCGCAAAGACAACAGATCAGAGTAGGCTGCCTCCCTGAATGGACCAGCCTGGAGAGATCTCTTACAGGTGCCACCAGGTGACCTTCAGACACCCAGCACCAGAGAAATCCGCAGTTGGCCGAGGTCAGCCTTCCTGATTGCAAGGCCCGGCAGCAATCCATGCTATCCCCCAGCAGAACAAGGAGATACTCAGGTGTCCCCATCAACCTGAAGGTCCTCCAAGTGAGCCATTTGCAAATGTAGAAGAACCTGCATGGAGGTTCTAGGAAAAGCTCAAGATGATCATTTGCTCCCTTCTGGCTGACCTCAATTTTTTAAGAGATCCATTCATTATTTCCTGCAGTACTATTATGCCCTGGCCTGAAAAAACATTTCTCTGACCCAGCCCTCCAAAAGACATTACAAGAGTGGTACCAGACCCTGCCAAAAACCTTGGACCATCACCTCCTTCCTCTATAGCCTCTCTCTACCCCATCCTGAACAAAGGTCAATACTGGCTGCTGTGAACGTCAGCACAGCCACCCTCATTTCTACCAAACCTCAATCCAGACCATCCAACCCACTCTGGACCCTAGGGAGCCTCTCCTGCTCCATGTTCTCACCGCAACAAGGATCTCTCCTTCCCAGCACTTATCACTTATATTTTTACATTTTTGTCTCACTAACTTATATACGGACAAGGATCTATATCATCATTTTTGTTTTGCATTTTTGTTGTTTTTAAGTTTTAAAGGGTCTCTTGTTTGTTGGGCGGATTACTATATTCAAATATGGTACTTTGAATACCAAATACCTCCCTATTTCTTCAAAATACATATACCCTAAATTTCAATCCACCCAGCTCCAACTTCTTGTCCCCACTCTATTCTGAACCCAAGGCCCAAGGCCCTTCCTGAGCTAATGGCAGACTCTCTTCTCCCTCCACACATTCTAACTCCTCCATCAAAACCCAGACAGTTCAAGTGTGAAAATCCCTAACTGCCCTTGAGGCTGACCAGTTCAAGAAAACAAATCAGAATAATTACCTATTTCCTTTCCATGCAGTTTTCTTTTTAAATCCCACTGTTGCATCATTATTTTGTTTAAGATGACATGCTAATATGCAAAATGAATCCCTTTTTTGACCTTGAAAAGGACTTCCCTGTTTACCAGAACAAATCTAAAATCCTCAGGACCTGAACCTGGCTGAAGTTTCCAAGGTGCTCAATGCTGGGGTGGCACCCAATTCCCAAGTGCTCTCAACCCTGTCCCCATGCCCAGCTGTCCTCCTCCCCCACCCACTAGCAGAAGAAAGTGGGTCTTTGGGAGTTTTTTAAAGCTCTCCCACCTAGTCCACAAATACAGTAGGAGGGAGAAGGGATGTTTCCAAGTTCTCTGAATGACACAAAGCTCATGAAGTACAACAAAATTAGTTAACAAATAACGAAATGAGATTAGTTCCCCCTTTAAAAAAAAAAGCACACCCACTTGGAATGACTCACAGTGACTTCATATTTTTGCCTCCTCTAGGATATGCATTCGCCCTTCCAAAGCTGATGGTTCTCCCTGCTCCTAAGACAGTGCAGGGCCAGGTCTCCACAGATACCTGCTGTGATGTGGGGTCCCCTGAAGAGATCTTTACAAAGCCCAGAGCACCCCCTGCAGACAGCTGGAGGCTCCCTCCTCCAAGGTCTTTGCATTTGCAGTTCTCTCTGCCTCCAAGGCTCTGTCTCTGTGTCTTGCTGTGGTACGGCAGTCTCACCTTTTGAGAACTCGATCAAGTATCACCTCTTGACTGAGGCCAGCCCTGAACCCCTAACCATTCTAGGCCTCAGCAAAAGCCACTTTCTTAGTGGAACCTATCATAATCTGTGGTTATCTTACTTATCCATAGTAAGTCCCCTCCAGGGGCAGGAATCTTGCCCAGCTTGTTCATTTCTTTACTACCAGCACTCCAACAGTTCCTGGTACACAGCAGGTGCTCAGTAAAACTATGCTGAGAGGAGTATAAATGAGGAGGTAGACGCAGGCCAGTGAGCACGGACTGACAAACCTCCAAAGACGCCCCATAGAATGAGTCACCTGATTTCCCTTGACTCTTTTCAACCCTGTTGCTACTTAGATACTGGTCCCACCATTGTATACCACCTATCCACCTGTTCAGACTTGTGTCACCCTGGAGATTCAATTCCCACATTTGGCCTCTCCTACTCTGCTTCCATTCAGCCATCCTCACCTTGAAAACTTCAGACATTCACAGGGGCTTCTGTGACCTTCTACGACCTCAGGGCACTCAGGAATCTGTTGCAAACCCACCCTTTGAACTACATCTCCAAAACCTCACTTCACCCTCCATCACAACTAATGAGCTCATAGCTTAGCTCTGTTGGACCCATCATTCCTAAAGTCTAAGACTTTGCTCAGACCTCTCCAGCTCAAAACAGCTTTCTACAACCTCATTACCTATTAGCTCGCCTTCATCATTGGAGCCTCCATCCTGAGATAGTGCGTGGGGACCTTTCCCTCTGCCCTACAATCATGATATTATCTTCAACATCTTGAAATTCTCTCTCCTATGTTTTCTCCATCTGACTGTCCCTTGATGGTCGGGGCCCAGTCTAACTCATCCATAGGTCCTAAGGCTGACACATAGTGGACACTCAACAAATATACACTGAGCTGAACTAAACCAGCTTGTTTTCTCCTTTACAATTCCCATTTCCACAGTGACTCCTTGAAGAAGCTTAACACTCAGCACGAGTAACAATATAGTCTCCTGTTAAGCATGTTTCTTAAAGCAAACTGAAAAGAAATAGCTGTAGTGAAATTTATCCTCCCAGAGACAAGGTCTTACTCTGTCACAATTATAGCTCATTGTAACCCTGAACTCCTGAGTTCAAGGGATCCTTCCACCTCAGCGTCCTGAGTAGCTGGGACTATCAACACAGACCACTATGCCCTGCTAATTCTTCTTCTTTTTTTTTTTTTTTCCAGAGCTGAGGTTTCGCTATGTTGCCCAGGTTGGTCTCAAACTCCTGGCCTCAAGTGATCCCCACCTTAGCCTCCAAAAATGCTGTGATTATAGGCAGGAGTCACTACGGTCAACCTGAGGTGATAGTTTTATCATCGTCATCATCACTATAAAATCGAAGCCTGAATGGTAAGAGGCAGAAAGGTATAGTACAAAGAATCTTAGTTCTGGGTTCAAGTCCAGACTCGAGCTCACTACCAGTATAATCATGAGCATGTCATATTCCTTCTCTGGCCCTAAGTCTCTTAATACTTTAAAAAATACTAAATTCCCGAGGCGATGGATTGCCTGAGCTCACAGGTTTGAGACCAGACTGAGCCAGAGCGAGACCTTATCTCTAAAACTAGCCAGGTGTTGTGGTGAGTGACTATAGTCCCAGCTACTCGGGAGGCCAAGGCAAGAGAATCGCTTGAGCCCAAGAGTTTGAGATTGCTGTGAACTATGACATCACAGCACTCTACCCAGGGCGACTAAGTGATACTCTGTCTCAAAAACAAACAAACAAACAAACAAAAAACACTAAATTGTCTACTTCAAAATGGTTAAAACAGTAAATTTTATGGCATATGAATTTTGACAAATTATCTGACAAAGAGAGCAGGAGAGTGTACACATTGGAACACAGGTTGAAAACTGGAGGCTCAACAGGGCGTACCAGGCCTAGGTTCTTTAGACCTAAACATAGTTCAAATATACTCACACAAACAATTTTAAAGCCAAAGATTATCTTGATTGTGGTGATTATGCAAATCTGCACAAGATAAAATTGCATAGGACTTCATGCAAACCCACACAGAAATTAGTGTGCATAAAAACCAGTGGAATTTAAATAAGGGCTGCAGTAATGTCAATTTCCTGGTTTTGAGGCTATAGTATAGTTATGTAAAATATTAGCCCTGGGGGAAGTAGGGTGAAGGGCATACTAGACCCCTCTGTATCTTTTTTTGCAATTTCCTCAGTCTATAATTATTTTTAAATTTAAAAAATTTATAGAGCCAGGCTCGGATCCTGTAGCTCAGCAGCTAGGGCACCAGCTTTATACACTGGAGCTGGCAGGTTCAAATCCAGCCCGGGCCTGCCAAACAATGACAACTACAACAAAAAAATAGCCAGGCATTGTGGCGGGCACCTGTAGTTCCAGTTACTTGGGAGGCTGAGGCAAGAGAGTCGCTTAAGCCCAAGAGTTTGAGGTTGCTGTGAGCTGTGACACCACAGCACTTTACCAACAAAGTGAGACTCTGTCAAAAAAAAAAAAAAAAAATTATAGAGCCAAAGATTTTACAATTTTTAAATGTGGCTCTTCCTTACAAATAACAGGACCTGGTAACACTGGACCTCAAGGATAACAACTGGATAGAATCAAGTAGTAGTTAGTCTCCTTCTGACGGCAGCGGCTCTCAGATTCATTTCCCTAACACCCAGGCCCAGTGTCAGTTGCCATTTATCCTGGTTGCATGCGCTGGTTTTCTCTTAGAAGAAAGAAATATTTCTCTACCAACAACAGAAAATGAAAGACCAAGAGTCTAGTGTTTCCAGAAAAAAGGGACACCGCAACATTTTTGTGAGAGAGAAGAACATTCCTAACAGTTTGATTTGCAATCTCTCATCCTTCATCCCATACTACCTGCCTGACCTCTGAGCATTTGTGGTTTTGGACTCCTGGATTATAACTCTTTAGGACCAAATTTCTTATTCTAAGTCAGCAAATATATTCTAGAGCCAAACCACTATAAAAGAATACAGCTTAAGGACACAATATCTCATTCTCTCCTAAATATTTTGGTTCTTTCATCTCACCTTCCTAAGAACACAGGATCCTGCTTTTAGCCAGCAAAAGGAAAAGTTCCACCCCTTATGCAGGATCACATCCAGGAATACAAGCAAGATTTCTTTTCTCCACCAAAACAGCAGTTCTATTTAGCAGGGTAGGGAAAAGCCCTGAGGGTATGCACTCCCAACCCTTCCTACAGCCCCCACCCTCTTCCCCGTCACCCAACCCCCAGAGAACGTGCTTGGAATGCAACTGTCCCTGAAAAGAAAGCAGGGCACAGTCACAGAGAACCCAAGTAAACTGTCCAGTGGATGCTTTTAGTGCGTTTCCAATCAGACTACATAGAATGGTCACTGGGGCTCCAGCCTGATTGAGGAATTTTAATATCCTTCTCTTCAGGTGACCTGTAGGCAGACTGCCCAGCATGAATCCATCCTGTGGTGTCTGGAAGTCAATGACCTAGAAAACTGTGATCCTTTGCTATCTTGATAGTGGGCAGGACACACATGTCCCCAGTTGTCCTGGGTGGTGGCCTCTAGGCGCAAATGGCCACTGAACCCCCCAAAAGATGGCTAGCATAACTTGAGATGTGCTGTAAAGTACGCATGGGATTTTGAGGACTTGGAATTAGAAAAAGAATGTAAAATATCTCCTTGATTTTTTACATGATATGTTGAAATGATAATACTTTGGATGTACTGGGTTGAAGGAAATGTGTTAAAATTAATTTCATCTGTTTCTTTTTAATTTTAAAACTTTTTAAATTTTAAACTTTTTAACTTTTTAATTTAACGTTTTAAACTTTTAAATTTAAATTTAATTTTAAAACTTTTTAATTTAAAGTTTTTAATGTGGCTACTAGAAAATCTTAAATTACTTATGTAGCTCATATATTTCTATTGCATAGCTGGCTCTAGGAGGCATTCATCATTCTGGTGTGGAGATTACAGTCATAATGGAAAAGGCAAGAAGATTGGCCAGGCTGGTCTCCACCTACCAAATGTGTAATGCTAAGCAAGTTTTCAATCTCCCTGATGTTCTGTTTCCCCCCCTACATACGGGTGTGATAACATCCAGCACACTGAGCTGCTGGTGGGAGCAAATAAGAGAGAGCTACAAGCACCTACCTGCATCTGCTCACAGCAGGTACTTAAAACCTGCACACTGAGGGCCCTTCTTCCTTCCCCAACTTCCTCAACATCATAAAATTGGGGCCCAGGATCATGAGGCGGCAAATTTACTAACCACCACGTCCAGTTCCAGTGTTTCTCCAGCTATAAGGTATAAAGGAGTCACCTGGGGAGGGAGCCTAACCAATATCCTCTCCCCACCAGATTCTGATTCTATCTACCTGGTAAGGGTCCAGTTTTACACATTTCTCACAAGCACCTCAGCACATTCTGATGTCCATTCTAGAAGTCACTTTGAAAACACTGACAGGGCTGAGAAATTATGGCTCATACTGGCAGGACTGCCTCAGAACTCCCCCGGTCCCCAGTCATTCCTGAACATAGGCAGCTGTGCCCTATAGAGAGACCTGGAACTGGTCATAAGCCTTTCCCCAGCAAAGGGCTGCTTTCCTGGGATCTTTTAAACCTAGGTAGTAAATGACAGTCTGTCCCGGGCATTGTTTCCAACATTTGAAGGCGGTTGACACTTCAGGGTGATCAAAAAATATGGACAACTTCAAACTACCTGACAGCTTAGCCGTGGGACTAAAAAGAACTATGCTGGACACAGGTGCACTGGCACACGCCTGTAGTTCCAGCTACTGGGGACACTGAGGTGAAAGGATTGCTTAAGCCCAGTATAATGTACTAAGATCATACCCTATGACTAGCCCTGCATCCCAGCCTGGACAACGTAGCAATACTACCTCTCTAAAACAAAACAAAGTAAATAAATAAGACTGTGCTGCTTAGTACTCCCAACAGCAACATACGAGAAGGCCCAGAGCAGTAGGTACTTTTTCTGCCCGTGTCTGGTACTTAACTGTACCAACTGTTGCCTGAACATTCTGGATGTCAGTCTTCTGAATGTCACTCTTCTGTAGAAGTGCTGCTCTGCTCTTCCAGAAGCCAAAAGAAAGGAATTCCATGCACAGACCTGCAAATCCCAGCTGCCAGTTTATTCTGGGGCCTTCAGCCACTCAAAGAAGTCAATTCACTGAATGCAGATGTTGGACAGGCAGCCAGCACAGATCGATTTGACCCCAGGAGGCACTCTAACAGAAGAAAGCACTCTCTTTATCTAAGCCAAACAGTCACAGCTCCTTCCGTTGGTTTAAAAATCCTCTCTGGGCTAAACCACCTTCATCTCAAAGCAATACAAAAGAGCAATTTCTTAGAGAACAAAAATTAAAATACCCTTCCCCAGTAGTATTTCTGTCAATAAAATGTAGCCTAGAAATTCAACCTTTTCTTTCTTCTTAAAGTAAATTTTCTATTTATAGAATAGAAAAAAATACAGTCTCAATGAACTGCTAAATATTCCCAGTAAACCCAAACTGCCTCAAATTATTTTGAAAATCAGGTATGAAGTAAATAAGCACTGAATCTGAGAACTCTGTCATATTTATTTTTAACATGGGAAAATGATCAGGGGTTCGTACAGAACGTAGTAGTAACACAAAATGTGTGCTGACTCTAGCACATCAGCCCTGCTCCCCCTACAGAGCATTTTCCCCAATCACCCACCTTCCAAAGGCATCTCACCAGCCTTTGTTCCCAGATAAAACATACCCGTGTAACCTGAACACCACCTGGTATCTGAGTAGCCCACTCTCTACTTGGTAGCTGTACAAGGAAGAAATCTAGTCCAAACATAACAAAAATTAAAGTATTATTTAAGGCCCAGTGTGGTGGCTCACGTCTGTAATCCTAGCATCTGGAAGGCCCAGGAGGAGGATTCTTTGGGTTCAGGAGTTTAAGACCAACGTGAGTGACAGTGAAGACCCCCCACACACACACTAAAAAGAAAATAATTAGCCAGGTATGGTGGTGACAGATGCCTACAGTCCCAGGACTTGGGAGGCAAAGGCAGGAGTACTGCTTGAACCCAGGAGTTTGAGGTTTCCGTGAGCTAGGCTGACACATGAGCACTCTAGCCAGGGCAACAGAATGGGACTCTGTCTAAAAAAAAAAAAGGTGTTATTGGATCTCTTGTTGAATACCGAAGGGAGGGGATCAAATTTTTAAGGCATAAGAAAGTATCTTTACAATCCTTCCCCCTTCTGTATCACTTGGTATCCCACACAGAGACAGCAGCTGCTCCTCTAAAAACTCTCTTCCACGTTTCATCTCCCTACTGTCCCCAGATGATGACCACTTTTCTCTTCCTCCTCTTCTCCTTAAGCCTCCACTCCTTCTCTCCCGTAAGTATCGGACCTTTTCAGATACAAGTTCAGGACCTCATTATACACACACATGTACATGCTCTCTAACCACCCACACTACCTGGTTCTTCTGCTTCTCCTCAGTGCCCTGACTCTATATGAAAAACACCCAGGAACTGAGCTAATCAAGAGAAAATTCTCCTTAGAAGGGAGAGTTACTGGGCAAGCTGAGTAATAGCCAACAGAATTCTCTTTAGCAGAGAGAAAAGGAGACGGTCCAGGAACACTCACAGTGGAACAGGGAAAGGGAGAGTGGGCGGTATAAGCTGATTCCTACTGGAGCTAAATGTCAGTGCTTAGATCAGCTAGGTTCAGCTTCAGAAGAGATGTGCTTTATATCCGAGTTACATCTCTGCTGGAGAGAGACTCCCAGCACAGCCATCAATAACCCATTCCACGCTGGCTTCCAAAAGCTTCCCCAAACACACTGTTTATCTATATCCATCTCTACATTAACCAGACAGAGCAGTCTGTAGAGAGGAGGGGTACTGCCCAGGTCCCTGTCCATAGCGGAGACCCATCATGGTGCTTAGAGAAGGTATCCATGATCTGAATGTGAGGCACTGTAGGCTTAGCACCATGAAGAACTTCTGAGAGGATTCTACTTATGCAAATGGTTCCTTCCTTCATTCAAATACACTGAGGCAGTTTAGGGGGCAGTGAGGAAGAAAACAAAGAAACTATGATGACAATGACCCAGCATCTATTATCAAGGAAGGAAGCAGAAGGGATGAGAGCCAGACAGGGTAAACACTGATTTAAGAGTTGAGTTGTGTCTGGTTGTGGAAGGGACTAAAAAGAAAGATAAAGGACAGTCACATGGCACAGGAGAAATACTCTCCTAAATTTGGCTCTGCCATGGATTAACTGTGTGGCCTTGGCCAAGTCCCTGCACTGCTCTGAGCCTATTTCCATTTCTGTAAAATCAGAAAGCTGGCCATAGACCATCCAAGTTCCTTCTTGGCACTATGATTTTAAAGATACCTCCCATGGGAGTCATGCACCAACAGGTGGGGAGAAGGACAGACAGAAGGAGCACAAACTATTCCAAATCTTAATTATTGATCACTGATTGCAGCTCTATGAGAGCAGTTGTCAAGTGTGATCAGCAGTCACAGGTCAGTTTCTCAGACCCTTAATCCTAATAACAGAAAGATCTGTGCTACATACTTTGAGCAGACTGTTTATTTAAGGGCCACACTGAAGTCAAATTAAGGGCAGTGACTTCCTCCCACTGTGGTGAGACCCTCCCCACCCTGATGAAGGTCAGAGTTTATTCTCCCTGTTTTGCAGATGTCAGACAGGCTCACAGAGTCTCAGTGACTCCGAGTCACACAGTGTGCAGTAACAAAAGCAAGAAAGAAGCCCAGATTTTCTGACTCCCCCGCTAACATTAAAGGCCAATTAGATAACTGCGTGAGATGCCTACAAGCCACGGATACTCAGAGCCTCCACACAGACTAGCTTAACTGGTCTAAGAGGATGGGAGAAGACTCCAAAAAGGGAGCCAGGAGGAGCCCTTTCCTTCCTCCACATGCTCAGCAAGCAAGTTGGTCACCAGTCATGGAGGTTGGACCCACATGCTGTCCTGTTATCTGTACAAATTCCTGTTTTTAAGCAATTGCAGGTGATGGCTCCTACTCTACAATTGAAGATCTTAACCTGGGGTCCAACTAAAATTATATACAAAGACCCCATGTATATGGGTCTGCATATCAGTGAACAATCTTTTAACATCTTAATGCCTCAGTTTTCTCATCTGTAGAATAAAGATAACAATAGTATCTACACCTGTAAGTTACGATGAGGGTTAAAAGAGGTAATAGATGTAAGTGCTTGGCACAGTGGCCACAACATAAATGTTAGTCATTATCACTACAACTTTTCTGGACAAAGCGTCCAAAGCTTTTGTCAGATTCTCAAAAAAAAAGAATCCCTGTTCCTCATGCCATCCTTGGAATAGAACTGAGATTATCAAGGAAGAGAAATACCTCCTCTAGCTTTCTTACCTCTCCAGAGGAAAGATATTTGAGGCTTTCTAGGCCTGCTACTCCTCGAGGGCAGAAGAAAAAGGACTTGAACTGCACTGGAGGCAATAGATCATTTCTGTATCTGGGAAACACCTTCAGGACCCCCTAAGGGCCCAATCTAAAAGGGAGAAATTAGAAAAGAGAGAATCAAATCCCAACTCCAGTTTCCACACAGTTGGGAATAAACCCAGCCCTGCCTGGGCCAGCAGGATGGGAGAGGAGGGGCTTCTGGCACCAGGGTCCAGTCCCTCCACTCCGGATGTCAGCTGCCTTGTCCACACCACCTTCTGAAGAACTGTGACAACAGAGAGGACTAACTCCAGATACACAGGAAGGTGGTGGGCTGGGATAGGAATATGATCCAAAGCTCAGGTCCTAGTCTGGGAAGAGTCAGTTAAGAAGGAAAAGAATTAAAAGGAAAAGGTAAGAAGTAGGAAATAGCTTAAATCCTGGCTGTGCTTATTTCTGGCCTCATGACCTTGGACAAATGATTCAACCCCTTCTGAGGCTCAATTTCCTCACTAATAAAATGGTGGGCTAATTAACAGTCTTTGCTTCACAGAGAAGATGTAAGGATGAAATAAGATAATCTATGTAGACATTTGACACAGTATCTGGTACATCATACATGCTCAGTCAATTAATGCCAAATATTATTACTATGATGATGATGATGAAGGCGATGAAGGATGAGGTAGACAAAGGTTAGCACGATAACAAAGACTCACTGTATTACCGGTTTTAGGTTATTTAGAAGTTCCATCAATAACAAAATCAAGGCAGTTTGTGGGGAGACATACTAGCATCAGAGGAAGTCAGGGTCCTGCGTCTAGAATACACAAGAACTGTAAATGCAGAGCCTCAACCTTGCGTCCTCAGCCCCTAAAGTTCCTCTCAGGTAGAAATGCAGGTGGAGGATGCCGAAGAGCGGCTGGCAAAAGGGCCATCCCAAACACCAAACGTCTTTACTTTCAGCTGAAACAACATCAACCCCATGAAGTAACCCAGATAACTCTACTAGTTAAGTTTATTTCAGTTTATAAACTAGTTAAGTTTATTTACCTTTGATTAATAAGCAATAAAGGAATACGTGATTAATAAACAGTGTTGGATTAGATGAAATCTTTCAAAGAAAGGAATAGTTAGAAGAAAAATAAATGAATATAAAAATAAAAGGGCATCTCTGGCAAAAAGACTGGGAACAACAGTTCCCATGGTAGCCATGGCTCCCTAAGTCCCTAAACTGCAATCTGTTATCCATCCAGCTTTATCTACCTTGATATCCCATTATCAGGCTGAGAATGAATTTGAAAGCAACCATGCTTCTTTACAAATATTTTTCTATAATATAAAAGTAATACATGTTCCTCTAAAAGCTAAAAATATAATAGAACTACCATATGACTAAGCAACCTCACTGCTAAGTATATATCCAAAAAAGGGGGAATCAGTATATCAAAAAGATATCTACACTCCCATGTTTATCACAGCACTATTCACAATAGCCAAGATTTAGAATCAAACTGGGCACAGCAGCTCATGCCTACAATCCTAGCACTCTGGGAGGCCAAGGCAGGTGGATTGATTGAGCTCAGGAGTTCAAGACCAGCCTGAGCAAGAGTGAGACCCCATCTCTACTAAAAATGCAAAAATTTCCAGGTGTTATGGCTGGCACCCACAGTCCCAGCTACTTGGGAGGCTGAGGCAAAAGGATTCCTTAAGCCCAAGGGTTTGAGGTTGCTGTGACCTACCATGTCAGGCCATACTATCCAGAACAAAAGAGTGAGACACTGTCTCGAAAGAGAGAGAGAGAGAGAGAGAGAGAGAGAGAGAGAGAGAGAAAGGAGAGAGAAAGAAAGAAAGAAAGAAAGAAAGAAAGAAAGAAAGAAAAGAAAAGAAAAGAAAAGAAAAGAAAAGAAAAGAAAAGAAAAGAAAAGAAAAGAAAAGAAATATTTAGAATCAACCTAAGTATCTATCAGCAGATAAATAGAAATAAAAGAAACTGTGGTACTTACAGCCAATGGAATATTATATAGCCACAAGAAAGAATAAAATCCTCTCATTTGCAATGATTTGGATGAAACTGGAAAACATCATGTTATGTGAAACAAGCCAAGCACAGAAAGACAAATTTCACATGTTCTCAATCATATGAGTTGTTTTAGATATTGAAACAATTGATCTCATGGAAACAGAGAGTAGAATGATGATTGCCAGAGGATGAGAAGGGTAGCTGGGAGGGATGGATAAAATGGAGATGGTTAATGGGTACAAAAATATATTAGTTAGAACAATATTTGATAGGACAATAAAGTGACTATAATCAACAATAAGTTAAGGTATATTTTAAAAAACTAAAAGAGTGGAAATGGATTGTTCCTAACACAAAGAAATGATAAATATGTGAGGTGATTTGATTACACTGATGTGATCAATTCACATTGTACGCCTGTATCAAAACATCACATGGACCCTACAAAGATATACAACTCTTATGTACTCATAATAATTTAAGACTTCTTTTTAAATTTTTAAAAAGTAATATATGCTAACCATCAAAAGCTTTTGGGGAGGCTCGGCTCCTGTGGCTCAAGCGGCTAAGGTACCAGCCACATACACCTGAGCTGGCAGGTTCGAATCCAGCCTGGGCCCGCCAAACAACAATGATGGCTGCAACCAAAAAATAGCTGGGCATTGTGGCGGGCACCTGTAGTCCCAGCTACTTGGGAGGTAGAGTCAGGAGACTCGCTTGAGCCCAGGAGTTGGAGGTTTCTGTGAGCTGTGATGTCACGGCACTACCCAGGGTGACTGCTTGAGGCTCTGTCTCAAAAAAAAAAAAAAAAAAAAGCTTTTGGGGAGGAAGGAGTCTCAAAGGAAACATAATAATCCATCTACCAATGTTAATTTTTTGATTTACAGCTGTCAATCTTTTTACTTGTTTTAAGCCAAATTATTTTTATTTAAAGACTTAAAATCATACTAAATTTCCCAAGATAGCAAGCATTTCTGAAGAGTCAGCAAAAGCAATAAGAGTCAGGAAAAGTTTAAAACTGGTAGGCAAAAAAAGACAGTGAAAATGTACTATACATTTACAGGCACATACATGCACACAGTACACGCACACACATGTATACACAAGCACACACATACATGGACACATGGACACGATCACACATGCATGCACACACATACACACGTACATGGACACATGGACACGCACACACATACATATGTGTTGGTCTTGTCTCTCAGAGGCCTCTTAAACTCTCACAACATAGGGTTGGTATGGCTGCCACTGACCTAAGAAGTTTAAACTTAGAAGATCAAAAAAGAACTCCACCCACTAAAACAATGCTCTTTAAGTATCAAAAAGTCTAGCATTTCAAACAAGCAGTTTAAAAAACCCAAAACCTATGATGTGTTCCTTGGCAAGAATGTGGATTGGTTCCTGGTGGGATTCAGGATAGAATTTCAAAAGATACTGTAATTATTCCTCATGTCACTGATACCATTCTATCAGATTCAAATAAATCAATCATAAAGAAAAAGAAAAACAAAACTGAACCTCTCTGGCAACACACTCAGTGCTTAGCAAACATGAGTTTTTACCAACTCCTTTTACAACTGAGTCATAAAACCATTTATGCCAGAGCCATGGGAAGAATAATGTGCTGACTATTTTCAACAAACTGCATGCAAGTGACATTTCCAGACAGTCAAAGTATTTTAGGGCAAAGATAGAAGAGAAATTCTAGGGCAGGTGGGAATACATATAATAGCTACATGGTAGACTCATGTTTATCAAGACTCAAATATACAGAAGATAGGTATTACTGGTATTTACAAAATTGAGCCTCCTTTCTGATCAAATCTAGACACAGGTGGGTGAGGACTTGGAGAAGTGAGGAATGGGGAGGCCCTGGAATCACAGAGCTGCCATCACCCTGAAAGCCTGCTCTTAACAACTACATTATCCCTTCATCCAAAAGAGCCTGCTCCTTCCTTGCATGGAATATGACCTCCTCTCTCCTGGAGGACCTCAATTACTAAAAAGTATAAATAATTTCATCTTCAGTTTCAGAATTCCATTTTCAAAGTTACCATAATATCACTCTGACTCAATAATTTTTCTCTTAGAAAAAAACCAGAATTTTAAAACTAAACACACACATAATCACATACTGGGAACTATGTGAAAAACAAAGTGAGACATAGAGAAATTAAAGGACATCTAAGACAAAATGGTTGGTAAGTGGCCTACACTACTTTTTTTTCTAGCTTCTCTAATGTAAGGAACAATTTTTCTTTTCTTTTTTTTTTTTTTTTTTTTTAGACAGAGTCTCACTCTGTTGTCCAGGCTAGAGTGCCATGGTATCAGCCTAGCTCATAGCAACTTCAAACTCCAGGGTTCAAGTGATCATCCTGCCTTACCCTCCCAAGTAGCTGGGGACTTGCTCTCTTGCTCAGGCTGGTCTTGAACTCCTGAGCTCAAGGGATCAATCCACCTCGGCCTCTCAAAGTGCTAGGATTACAGGTATGAGTCACCATGTCTGGCCATAACAACTATTCTTACATAGAAATATTTGAAAGTTTTATGGTATAAAGGCTGAATATGGTATTTTTCAACCTTGACTAATGCTCCAGGAAACTGTTCCCTAAAATCTGTCAACTAATGGGGTACACGATGGAGTAAACAATGCTGAAACTTTAAATCAGACTAATGGGGCACACAATGCTTAATGTTCAAGTCAGATTTGTCATTCTCAGTTTTAACAGTTGATCAGTAATGTTTCTTGCATTTGTACAGTGCCTGTCACTTTTTCCAAAGCACATCTATTCCTTCATTTTATACCACATATGCCATAGCAACAGGAAGAGTAATTTGCTTACTAGTTGGACAAACCGCCCCTATAAGGACTTTATCATCCTCTAAAGTACATGAAAGTCCCAGACAAGAATGCCCATTCAGCAGGAAAGAACTTTCTAACAAGAAGAGCCATCCAACACCTGAAAGAGTGGCTGTCTGCAAGAGTGAGCTCATCACTGGCAGAGGTATGCAAGGAGAGCTGTAAAAACTATGTGGCTTCCAGCTCGGGGCCCCTAGCTCAGTGATTAGGGCACCAACCACATATACCAGGGCTGGCGGGCTCAAACCTGGCCCAGGCCTGATGAACAACAATGACTACTGCAACAAAAAAATAGCTGGGTGTTGTGGTAGGAGCCTGTAGTCCCAGCTACTTGGGAGGCTGAGGCAAGAGAATCGATTATGCCTAAGAGTTTGAGGTTGCTGTGAACTATGATGCCAAGACACTCTACCAAGGGCAACAGGGTAAGACTCTGTCTCAAAAAAACAAAACAAAACAAAAAAAACTATGTGGCTTCCATGCGCCCTCACAACTTTGAGATTCAGAGTCTTCATGTTTCTTACAGTAGAAGCCACAAGGGCATGGCCCTATTGCCTTGTCTCATCCTTCATGGATGTGAAAGATCTAAGATCACTGATAGAAGTCCTAGTGAAGTCTTCTCCAGAACTCAAAGAGCCATAAATGGAGAGGCAAAGGGCAGGCGGTGGGCATCATTCACAAGCTTAGAGGAAACAGGATAAGCCCAGAGGAATGAATGGCCTCTGGAATTGGACAAAGAATTCAAAGGTGATAGGGGTGGCTCAGAGAAGAAAATGAAACTGCCAACACTCAGATAACAGTCCGCATGCCATACTCCTGAGACTGGATTGTAGCAGCCCTTCTGGAAAAGGTAGCACTTTTAAGATGTCACACAAATCCATCTGGGTCCTCTGAACACAGGCATCTCCACCACTGTCCCACAAACCTTGCATATCACAGTCCAATATAAATGTCTTCTTGGGTTACCTAGAACTGAGAACTCAATGAAGGTGCCTTCTAGGACTCCCTTCTCCCCCAACTTAACCAGAGTCCAGCAAACAATTAACTAGGGGGTATATTTTCTCTACACTCTATTTTGATAATAAAAGCAAAGGATAGTAAGTTCGTATTTGTAATTTGATCCAAAAAACAACCTCTAGAACATGCCTTAAATTCAATCCAGATTCCAACGGGCTCCTTGGTTGTGTTTGGCATATGAAACAGGTAGCGATGCTTGACCCAATTCAAACCTGTAACTTGAGATTTGAATCAGACTATAAAAGTCTTCTTGGTGACATCACAGAAGGCCAAAGGATGTGTGTGTTACTCCACATAAGGAAACCTGTCCCTCTCAGATAAGGCACGACACCCATTGCTTATAGAGAAGATAGGATTTGTCTTCCTCCAAAAACAAATGGGGGTGGTATACAGGGAGGGAGAGGAAAAGAGCCAAGTCCTTATCCTACATGGTGAGATGTCAACAAATGAAGTCCAAAGAGTAGCAAAATGTGCAAGTTATTTAAAAATGTGGAAGTAAATACCAAAAGAATCAGCTAGGACTTTGAAGTGGCTGCCACCAAGGAGATAAGAGGCTAGAGGTAAAAGGAAGATTGTGGTCCTTTAGAAGGATTTGATTCTTGAAACCATATGTGTAACTTTGAAAAAAAACTACAAATTTTAAAAACAAGTAAAGAAGAAGGAAAAAGAGCTACAATACCTTGAATGTATTTCCAAACTATATGAAAAATACTTCAGGTAAAGGATAAGACCAAATTTAAAAATTATTTCTCCATATTTTTCAACCACGTTATTATATTTTAATAACTCTTTTCTTGGTTAAAGTAATATTGTTCATTGTTTTAAAAAACACTTAGAAAATAACTGCCTCTCCAAAAAAAAGAGGAAAATATTCATAAAATCACCACTCAGAGGTTACCACTGGACGATCTGAGGGATTTCCTTTTGTAAGTATGTGTGTATGTATATTAATACACCAGGATAGACAATCTCCTTTAACTCTTTGGACTCGTTCAATGACAATGAATTTTGTTTTGAGGAGAAAGATAGATTCTGTTTTGAAGAATATTGAAGAAAATATAGTACCATCAGTCAGTATCAAACTTTCATTCTCATAAGACAGGCATGTCAAGTTGTCACATTTTGACTGCATGGTGCATTTATAAAACAAAAACAAAACATTTTTGGAAAGTGGTTTTTCAGAATTCCTAGAAATAAATCGCATCCATGGGAAGGAGGCCTTTACTGAAAACTGGATCCACGTCATATTCTGCTGTTTTCTAACTAACTCTCGGCTCATGAGCTCTCACACCCGTCTGTCTCTTCCTAGGCAAGCCTCTCTCGGTTCTCTGCTCCTCCCACCCTACCTGTCACTGGCTTTCCTCTGCACTGCAATTTCCTATTTTATTTTCTTCTCTCACACCTTTTCCCTGACACCCTTAACCCAATGCAATGAGGAATTAGGATCCTGTTCTTACTACTTTACATCTGTAGAATAGAACTGGATATTTCTTGCCCTTAAGTCTAAAATTCAAGTGGAAAGCATTCCACTTGCCCATTTTCCAAAGTCCATGTTGCTGCCTTGTTTTTTGCTTGTTTTTGGTTTTGTTTGTAAACATCAAAGGAAGCTGCTGTGGTCCTTGGGCCTGAGTACGAAACCCTCAGAATGACCGACTTTGTCTTCTATGCCCTGCCCCTGAGAAGCCACTGTAGACATGGAAGAGGCTTTACAGTGGGGAGGGGGTGTTTTTCTAGAGGAGAGACCATGGAGGAGGGCTACCGTCACAGCCAATTTACTTTGCTCCTGCGGCCCCAGCCCAGCATCACTCCATGTATGGGGGTTAATAAGCCCCTAAGTGATCAGACCATCCAGCTAAAGAATCTATACCTCCAGCTCTCTGAGAAGGCCCTGGCTCTTTTTCTGTCATCCAAAACACCTAAGTCTTTTTTCACATGAGTGTCTTTTAAAATCAGGTCACCCTCATCCAACACATATAGGATTTTTTTTTTTTTAACCTAGACATATCTTACAAGAGCTTTTTAGCTCCAGATGACTCTTTGAAGTATGAGCTCTCTGTCTCTCCCAGCTCAGAGATCTGCCCACGTCACCACTGCCCTCCAGAGCTCCAGAGTATCTGATCACAAATATTGACCTGGACAGGCCAAGGCCAGTCTGCCATAAGAGGCCTCCAGTACTAAGGATATGAATCTGATCTAATAATTCAGACAACAGAGCATCTACCTGTAGCCTTACTATCCAGCCCCTACGTCCCACTTCAGCCACAGGCTCCTAACAGGACCTTCCAGTTAGACACTCCACTGAAGTCAGCATACAAAGCGCTATACCTGTGGCACATCCCTGAGTCCATGTCAAACACACAATCCACTGGAGCACACCGCTGTGTTCTTCTTTGTAAGTATTTCCAAGCAGTCACTTTATAAAGACATATGAAATAAAAGGAAGAATGAGATCATAAAAGAGGCAGTTCAGCTTTCTCTATTTCCTCGAGAAACTCAGGCAAAAGCTCCAGTTCTGAGAAACAAACAAGTAGATTTCCAAACAGTAAGTTTTCTACAAATGATGAAGGCAACCGAGGGATGGGGGACCCGGGAGGGAGGGCGCAGATGTGACCAGTTCTCATGGAAGAGCAGTAAGATGAGACAAGTTTGTTGGGTTTTTTTGCTGTTTTCTTTTGAGACAGAGCCTCAACCTGTCACCCTACATAGAGTGCCACGGTGTCACAGCTCACAGCAACCTCAAACTCGCGGGCTTAAGCAATTCTCTTGCCTCAGCCTCCCAAGTAACTGGGACTATAGGCGCCTACCACAATGCCCAGCTATTTTTTTGTTACAGCTGTCATTGTTGTTTTAGTAGGCCCAGGCTGGGTCCTAACACACCACCAAGACAAGTTTTTATACAGAGACAAATGTTTCTTCTAGACTTGCTTCAAACCTGCCTGTGGGCTGTCTGAAATAAACAATTGTCTTGTTTAACCAAGTTTATGGGGTGACAAAGAAATTACCCACTAATCAGTCAGCCCTCCTGGCTGCCATGGGTCTTCACTCAGTGAAACCTGACTAGAGACTGCATCAAAGGCTCCACACAAGGATGGAGGGGTACACACCACAGTTGAGTTCAACTGTACTTTGAATGGTCCAGCAACTGAGAGCACTGAAATGCCTGTTCCACCCAACAAAGAGCTGGCATGCCAATCCTCTCTTCAATCAGCACCCGTAAGCTGCCAGGGAGGCACAGTGTCCAGAACAGCAGTTGGCCGAACACGTGTAAGGGAAGGGCAGCTGCGGAGCCTTTCATGTTTACCAGGAAGAAAGAATGTTTATTTTGCAGATTTTTGATAATGTTTTCACAGCCAGTGTTATTCCCAATACATTTTAAAATGCAATATGAATAAGACCCCTTCCTTCCTCAGTCTCCTCAAACTTAAATAGGTCCATCCACTTCAGCCCCTAGAAACCCTTTGCTCTCTCTAGGCCACACCTCAATTTGGCTGAGGGAAGAGTAGAGGGAGCCTGGATCTCAGGAATGGCTAGGGGCTAGGAAAAGAAAACCAAATTCTGATTTGGGACACCTGGACATTGGACCCTGACACCAAGAAACTGCTGCAAGATCTGTGGGCCACATGCAACCATCTAGAAAGAATTTTGCAACTCTAACCATTTTGGGGCCTGTGGTATACTATATTGATTTCACGTTCTCACTTTGATAAGCTTTCATAAGCCATGAAAATTGAAGAGGACTAGAATGAAATAAGAAGTTACTTTAGAATGAGAGCAAAGATTAGGCAAAGCAAGTGGCAGTCTTGTCGGACGGATCTGGCATGCCACCACAGAGGAGATCCAGGCTAGAAAGAGCCATTTACAAAATGCTGAGAGTTTGCCCAGGCCCTTTTGAATACTGGGTTCTTGAACTGTTTCCTGATTTTTTTTTTTCATACACAATCTTGAACATTGATTATTATGTAAAAAAAAAAAAAAAAGAAAGAAAAGAAGAAACACTTAAGGGGGAAAAATACATCCTCAAGAGACACAAGAAGAATACTGTTTGAAGTAAGAATCTTTCTCTACCACACACAAACTCATACACACATACTCAACAAGGCTTCTGAGTAATCTGCTGCCACAGCTGGTGCCCAGCAACTCTGTCATAGCCAGCAGCCTCTGCCACCCACTGAAGCAGTGGGAAAGTTGTCTGACCAGCTCCCTTCCTGATACTGGTCTATTTTTGGCTAAAACCTCCAGCTTCAGCAGGGCCCGGACTTGGAGTTCCCCTGGGGGGTATCATTGGATGGTACTTCTGAGGGACACTGTGGAGATCAACCCAGTTATAGACCCTGGTGGCCATGTTTTGAGATCTATGTAGGGATCAAATAGTGGTCACTCCACCCCAGAAACATCATGATGAACCATGCTAATCATCATCAGAAAGATATCTGTATGCCAGCTCGGCACCTGTACTCAGTGGCTAGGGTGCCAGCCACATGCACCAAGGCTGGCAGGTTGAAGCCCAACCCAGGCCTGCCAAACAACAATGACAACTACAACAATAACAAAATAAAATAGCCAGGCGTTGTGGCGGGCGCCTATAGTCCCAGCTACTTGGGAGGCTGAGGCAAGAGAGTCACTTAAGCCCAAGAGTTTGAGGTTGCTGTGAGCTATGATGCCGCGGCACTCTACCGAGGGCAACACAATGTCTCAAAAAAAAAAAAAAGATATCTGTATGCCCAGAAGGATGTGGTTTCCATAACCCGATGCTTACAATAAAATTTCAGAAATAAGTCAATCAGCCCAGTGGAAGCTAATCAGACAACCAAACAAGGCAAAAAAACAAAACAAAACAAAACAAACAAAAAAAACCCAAAAAAACCCATTATCATTTAGGGAGAAGCTGTAAGAATAGTTCAGTGAGGGCTGTAAAAGTCACCTCAACTTCAGATTCACACTGGACCTTGAGGCAGGACTAGAGTGTGCAGAAGTAGAGTACTGATGGAAGACAGTCCAGGTAAAAGATCTCTTTAGAGGCCACGATGGAGACCCTGAAGCTGGCTGACCAAGAAAGCAGCCATTAAGCAAACCCCCTCCCCACCTAGACCATGGCTTTGTGTCTCTCCGGTATGGGATACAGACCCTCAGGTTCAGACTTCCAGGAAGACAATGTCCAAGCGGGAATCCTGGATGGCTGGAGTAAAGTGGTACCCACCACACATTAGTAAACTGAAAGAGCAAGGCAAATTCTCTTTGGTGAGTTCCCTAAATGTGGTTCTCAAACCCTGGATCTGTATTCCTGGGATCTCTCTAGACCAGAGAAATCAGAATCTGTCTCTCTAATAAGCCACTCAATATGATCCCCAAAGTACAAGAATTGCTGCTAGCCTATCCCAACCTGTCTTCTTTTGAAGAATAGCAATTAAGGAAAAGGTTGGGTATCTCAATTAGGAAAGAGATTTAAGCAGAAAGTACACATGGACTGGAGAAGAGAGTGGTTGGAGCAGTTAGCAAGAAATCTCTTAGGGTGAGAAACCGAACATGATGATCAGCCACTCAGCCTTACAGGGAAACTCCCCCTTCACTGTAACCTTGGAAGATCCTAAGAAAAAAAGGTGATGTCTTTACAGAAGCTAAAGAAAGGTTGAGTTTAGATGGATCTGGGTCAGCCTCAAGAATAAAGGAGTCCACCAATATGGCTGGGTCTGTCCAGGCTTGGCCCAAAACATCCTGTTCGATATACCTGCTACCCGACATACCTCTGAGAAGTGGTGACTGCCAAAGGCCGTCCCAAGTCATAAGGGATCCAAGGGAGTGGTGAAGCTGTCTCCACCCCACTGCAGATACCACTGCCTGTGACCTAGGGTTGCCACTGTCAGCTTAGCTCTGTCTGTCTACACCATCGCCCTCATCTGATACCTACACTCACCCTTCCCCCCAAGGACCAGTGGGTATCACCGGTCACTCTCTAAGCCTGAGGCAGTAGCTGGTCTCAGAGGCTCCAGCTCTGAGTGGTACATGCCTGTGGTTCTCCAGGTATGGTCACCAGCTCAGTAGCAGCACCCAGAAACCTGTTAGAAATAAAAATCCTCTGGCCCCACCCAAGGGCTTCTGATTCAGAAATTCTGTAGGAGGGGCCCTGCCCTCCGTGTCTTAGCAAACCTTCCAAGTGATTCTGGCGCAGCTTTAGTTTGAGAACTAGTACGCTACGCTATTAATAACAATATGAACCGGCTAGGAGCAGTGGCCCACACCTGTAATCCCAGCAATCTGTAATCTTGGAGACCAAAGCTGGAAGATTGCTTGAGGTCAGGAGTTTGAGATCAGCCTGAGCAATAGTGAGACTATGTCTCTACTAAAAATAGAAAAATGAGCTGGGCATCATGGCAGGTGCATGTAGTCCCAGCTACATGGGAGGCTGAGTCAGGAGGATGGCTTGAAACCAGGAATTTGAGATTGCTGTGATGCTCTGGAACTCTAGCCCAGGCAACAGAGTGAGATTCTGTCTCAAAAACAATAAAACAATAATAATATAACCATGATGGTAAATTAATAAAAGTAGCACTATACAAACCTACATACCAACACTCAAATATATCCTCTTCTATCCCAAAGGCTCTGTAATTCATTCAACACTCACAGCAATGCTGAGGTAGATAAAGCTGTGTTATTCCCATTTTATAGAGGAGACTGAGGCCCAGAGAGAGGAAGTGACTGGCGCAGATCCCCCTCCCCAGAGCCCACTCCTTGACAAGCCACATCAGAACCAAGAAACTTAACTCTAAGTAATAAAAAGTTGCCAGCCCACACCAATTTCTTTTCCCCCAAACCCCACAAGGATCCTGCTGACAGCAGGACTGAAATTGACTTTGGTTTTATCTGGTCCACTGTTACCTCAAGTGACTATTTCTAAGGCAATTTTCCATTAATTCTGGATTTGAACTGAAATGGCAATTTTAAAGCTGCTGTGCAATAGATCCACTTAGTCTCAATGCTGGGCTGACACAGAATTAAGACAACAGCCCTCAACCAATAAACAGGCTATGAGCCAAAAGTTTATTTACAAGTTGGAGGGATGGAAGACAGATTGCATTTTCCCACGAACATTACATAAAGATAGTGGTTGGATCTCCAGGTCAAGGCACAAAAATCTGTCTGGAAGGAGAGGCAGCAGGCACAAGTGTGTTTAGCAGTGAGTCAAAGGGTTCAAATCCCAGCTTTCTAATTATTAATCAACATGAGACAAAAGCTCAAGTCACTTGGCCTCTCTGAGCCTCAGTCTCTTTACCCAGAAATCACAAAACCCACTTTGTAGGGTTGTTGAAAGAATTAAAGGATAATGTATATAGTGTCCCTCATACAGCAGACATTCAATGAATTGTCACAGTTTTACTCCCAAAGTAGTGACACCATGCTCTGTTTTTGCACTGAAAACTATGCAATTAAAATAAAAGGTATACATTGGAAATTACAAAAATATTTCCTGCAAGAGGATTAACTGCCTCCTAAAGGACCAAGGAAAATTAGGGAGGGTGGTGGGCTCAGAGGGCTGTACAAGAGGTCAGGTCACTACCTACTCCTGACCCCTTTGGCCTTCCTTCAGCCCTCAGCTCACTTGTCTCTTCTTTGGGAACCTTCCTTAGCCTTTCAGACTGGAACAAATCTCTCTAGCATATGCTGCAATAACCTCAAGTACTTCCTCTTCACAGCCTTACCCTAATTATAATTTGACCGTTAATTAATTAACATCTGTCTTACCCAGACTCCACCAGCTCCATGAAGTCAAGGCTCAGGTTTGTTTCTGCTCATCGATCTTTCCCTGATACTTTCTCCTGGGCCTGGAACACAGTAGGCACTCACACATTTGCAGAGTGATCATACCAGAGCAGCTGGGCAGGGATGAGTAAAGGGAAGAGGGGTTGTGTGCAGGCGACTGCATTTCTTCCAGAGGGTACACATCCCCCCAGGCTGCTCAAAGGACATATGCTAAATGAAGTAAAGATGGCACAGGAATCCAAGCAGGTTTGGGCTCTGTTGCACTTCTCCCTACCTCCATCTCAAAGTGGAGGAACTACTGCTCCTGCCTCACCGAAGCCAGAACTGTGCAACAAAGCACAAAAAATAATCCTGCCAACTGCAACTTACTGTCTGTCGGTACCTGGGTACAGTCCTGGGTGATTCTCAAAACTTAACAAGGTGAGTATGGTTCCCATTTACAGGGAAACTGAGACTCTGGGAGATTAGGCACATACTCAGTGATCATGTGGTTAATCAGTAACAGAGCCAGCACTAGAACCCACATCAGTCAGATTACAAAGTGTATGCTCTTAGCCATATTCAGCTACCCACCCCCAAACTGCGTGTAAGTTTCTTCAGACCCTGTGAAAGATAGACAGGCCTTGGAGAGTCAATGCGACATGACATAAAACACGTTGCACAGAGGAGAAAATCCTAGTTTGGGTTCTTCCACTACTGTGTGATCCAGGGTAAGGCATTTCACCTCCCTAGGCCCCAGGGAGGCTTCCTCCCCAGTAAGGTAAAAGAGTGAACCGGACATGATGCTGTTGAGCATTTAAAGAAGTCTGCCAGTCAAGACATACCATGAAACCACATCTGCCTGGCCCTGACCCAGGACCCGGCCACACTGCCAGTCAGCTCCCTCTCACTCAAACTGGAGGGAAGCAATGACAGGGGCCGCTGACTTCTCTACTAGGTTCCCTGAAACTGGCTTGGAATGAGCCAAAAATAAGCAACAAGGCATAGGAGATTGTTTACTATACATTTAAATAAACCTAATCCTCCCTTCTTGCAGCAAGAAACTGAAAAAATATCATATGACATGAAAGAAGCAGGTATCTGTCCCCAAGTCTCCCTCGGCCTCATGCCCTTCAGTAGTCTTCTGGGCAGCCCCAGAGCTCTCTGGGATGTGTTTAATGTATGCCCTCTGACAACTACAGGGACAGCCTTCAGGAGCCAACTGGAATTTATAGTCTCTTCTGCAAAACCTTATAAGGTCAAAAATGTTCAAGTTGTGTAATTCCTAGGATGAACAGGCTGTGGAACAGAACAGGCTAAATGGCCAACACAAAAGCCAAAACCCAACAGCCAAAACGCAGAGTCAGCAATGGACAGAGCTGGAGCCAGTGTGCCTGGTGCCAGCCAAGCTTCAATAGCACACGGGCCTGTGCTGCCTCTACCACTTGCTGGGCCCTACCAAGAGTGAACACAGTCACCCTGGCACTACAACAGGAATCACAAAACAGCTGTCATCTATTTGGGGATGACTCCGGAGCCTTCATACTCTTTGCAAAATTTATACCGACTTTTACATGTGTGGTGAGGTGTGGAGGAAATGGCTAGAGACATTGTGTAAAATGTTCATCAAAATCAAACCTCAACTGTAAGGAAGAGAAGGGGAAGAGAGGAGGAAGGAACATTCCCCTTCTTTACCATAAGCCTAGATGCACTAAAACTAGCAATGTATACAGAATATTTCAGGGGCAGGAAAGTAGAGAGAAACAAGGGAGGTCAGGAAGGGGAGAAGGATAATACGGGAAGGGAATGTGTAGAGAAAGCCCTGTGTCAAGATGCCCCAACCTGGAGCTGCCTCATCACCTTGGGCTTTCTCTTCCCCACTTCCATTTCCAAGGCCATTTAAAAGAGTTCTGCAATTCCACCCGAAATATCAAACACCAAAGAGACAACAAAACCTAATGAACCAATTGTACTATGTCAGCACCCAATCTCCTGCCAAATGAGAAAAGCAAACTCATGAATGTTATGTGGACCCACCATGATGTAATATACCAGATACAGAATTTGAAGACATTTCCAGTTCTCAACAAAGCTCCTAAATGCCTAACCACACTGGGAAACCCTTTCAAATTAAATGATAAAATTCAACTGTATTTATGAGATAAAAATTTTAAGGTATTTAAAAATAAAGGAAGTGTTATGCTTGCACGCTGAAAGGGCATGAGAAATTACTAGGATTTGGCAAAAAATGCTGGGGTACTTAAAAGAATGCAGCAAGTCTGAGAATAAATTTAATCTACTGGATCTAAAGCTGTAGTTCTCCACATTAGGCAAATGGGAAGTAGGCAGCCAAACTGAGACTTACACTTTCTGCAAAATTTTCTAAAATGGACAATTTCTGCAAAAAGATGTTTAAAGTGTTTTTATATGTTAATTTGAGTACCCTGAATACCACCTACCCTACTGTTTAAATATATTTTTTAACAACAACACACAAAGGATGGTTCCAGTTCTATCTGTGCCCTGAATTCAAAGTAATTACCACAGATGGCTCCTCCACCAGAAAACAAGAAAGAAGAAAGACTTTATTAAACACCTACTGTGTGCCAAACTTCAGCACTAATAAGGTGCTCCCTTGACTTTCCAGTCTCCAGACAGTCATGACAGGTTAAAAATGGAGGAAGAAGACTGAAGGGCATACCATGCATTAAGATACAGCTAATATTTAACAGCAGGCACGGGTGAACAGCATGTGCAGAGAGCTAAGTGCTCGTATACCTAGGGAATATGTCAACCCTAATTTAAGAGATGATTTTCCATCATAAGAGGCTGACAAACATAGACTGGTTAACTCTTTCATCATCCTTCCTCTGGTAGCTTCTAGGCCCTTCTTCCACCTTAGGCCTTCCTGATTGAGGGCAGAATTTCTTCCCCTTATCTTGTTTCTGGTGACCAGTAAGACTGGATCTGGAATTCAGCAGGACTCCAGAGTAGTAGAAAAATGAAAATGAGGGTGGTCCTGGAAAAAAGATGACTTCCTATTACTACTGTTCTAGCCTCATAAATCTCCAAGTGTGGTGATAGGTTACAGGTAGACAGAAGCTGAGGAAGAACCCAGGCCCAACCCAGATAGGCCTCTTCACCCTTTTCTTCTCCTAGTTGCTGACTATTCCCTCTTTGTCTTTCTTTTCAATCGACATAAATTTCTTTTTTTTTTTTTTTTTAGAGACAGAGTCTCACTCTGTCACCCTCAGTAGAGTGCTGTGGCATCACAGTTCACAGCAACCTCCAGCTCTTGGGCCCAGGCGATTCTCTTGCCTCAGCCTCCCACCACCACGCCCGGCTATTTTTTTGTTGTTGTTTGGCCAGGGTCAGGTTTGAAACTGCCACCCTCGGTATATGGGGCCAGCGCCCTACTCACTGAGCCATAGGTGCTGCCCGGTCAACATAAATTTCTTGAGTCCCTACTTAACATACACACGCTTCCCAGTTTAACACAGCCTTTGTCAACATAATGCCATCACATACAGCACCTGACATTTCAGGAACTCCACCCTTTGGGGATCTTGTAGAAAGTCTTTTGTGAAAAAAGATCTCTGGGCTCGGCGCCTGTAACACAGTGGTTATGGCACTGGCCAGTACACCAAGGGTGGTGGGTTGAAACCTGTTCCAGGCCAGCTAAACAACGACAACTGCAACAACTACAAAAAATAGCAGAGTGTTGTTGTGGGTGCCTGTAGTCCCAGCTACTTGGGAGGCTGAGGCAAGAGAATCACGTCAGCCCAAGAGATGCCACGGTATTCTACCGAGGGTGACACAATAAGACTCTATCTCAAAAAAGATAAATAAATAAAGAAAAGAAAAACGATCTCTGAAGAGAAATTTCACCAAATGTTGTTTTATAATGTTAGACCATAAATCCCTCCAGTGCCCACACGGGATCAACTACATGTCAATATTCAGAATCATGAGGCAGAATGTACGTATGGGTGCACAGACCTGATAATGAATGCAGAGCCAGAGTTCTTTCTGCATGACCACATATAGGGCACACAGGAGCCAATTTCCAAAGCTGGTGCTAACAATCAAACAGTAATAATGAATAACAGCAGTCACAATGTACTGGGCACCTGTTTATAGGTCAGGCATTAGACCAGTTTACATACATTTCTGCTTCAATCAATCCTTACAACTGAGAGGTCAATTTTATCCTCCCAATTTAATGGAGAAGAAAACCTGAGCTCAAAAACTTTGCCCATAATCACATAGCAAGTTAAGAGGCAGCACCAAAATCTACATCTCCAGATCACTCAACAACTACACCTCTCCTCTCCCCAGTGGTGGAATGGAGTAAGGCAGGACTTCAGGACATCTGGAGACCCTCCTCCAGTTCTGGGTGCCCTGTCTTCTGCATGTGGATATGGCAGGCAGGAATGAATGGTGGGGATGGGAAGTCTGTGTGCCAGAAATAAATGTGTAAATGTTTTCTCTGTGCCCCAATAATGTCACTAACCTCCCAAACCATCACTTCACATTTCTGCACTTGAACATTGTAAAAGTAATAAATTCTTGCTACATAAAGAACTTTGGCACAGAGAAGCAAGGTTTGACCTGATCAGACTGGGTTGCAAAGAAGCATCTTGCATGTTCATTCAGGTTACATTCTAAGATTTGTCTAAAAATTATAGGTTCTAAACCTAATCCTAGACTACCCCCAGGCTGCACTACCAGAGAATTATTAGCTTCTGTACTTCATCCTTTGTACCACTGAAGATGTGCATAGGACAGAGTGCACAGGACACGGATGTGAGCTCCCTGACCCTACAGCAGGCTGCAGCTAAACACTGCAGCCCTAAGTTCCTGAGGACAGGATCATGCACATGTGATGTTAAGAAAAATAATTACAAGAAGCAATAGACTCCTATGCGGAAATCCAGAGAGAATAAAATCACATTCACCAACATTCCTACCAATGTGGCTTGGCGCCCGTAGCTCAGTGGTTATAGCACCAGCCACATACACTCAGGCTGGCAGATTTGAACCCGGTCTGGGCCGGCTAAACAACAATGGCAACTACAACAACAAAAAATAGCCGGGTGTTGTGGTGGGCATTTGTAATCCCAGCTATATGGAGGCTGAGGCAAGAGAATCGCTTCAGCACAAGAGTTTGAGGTTGCTGTGAGCTGTAATGCCACAGCACTCTACCAAGGGCAACTCTGTCTCAAAAAAAAAAAAAAAAAAAAAAAACATTAGTACCAACATATTTTTCAGGATGTTTTCTTTTTTTTTTTTCACGTACATTTAGCATATGGTTGTATCCATAGCTCATATACAATTGTTTTCTGTCTTCCAACTATTTCTGCTTGATTATCAATGGTCACCTCTTCTACAGAGCCTTTCCCAGACATTCTTTTCTCCAAGTGAAAATGTACCCCTTTCTCCTCTATGCTTCCACCATCCTCTGAACACCCTCGAATCTTGCCCCTATTAAAGTTTATTAATTAGCTTATACATAATGGTCTTCCTATAAACTAGAGCCCTTCCAGAGCAGTATGGTTGTAAAGCTTTGATTATTTCTCACAGAGTTGGCAGAAGCAACACCAAAATTTTATAGGTCACCCTGGAGCAACAGTGCCATGACTGATTTGTTTCAGCCATCCTTCCACTTTTTGATGTGGTTCCAATTTTTCTTTCAACAACATATAATTTCCTAATTACAAAAGTTTCTTAGAACTGCTGTGGATCAACTTCAAAATCACACAAAGGAGAAAGAGGTCTGCAGGCATGCGACGTGGATCAATGCCCCAATTTTTTGTTGCTTTTTTTTTTTTTTTTTGAGACAGAGTCTCACTGTCACCCTCGGGAGAGTGCCGTGGTGTCCCAGTTCACAGCAACCTCAAACTGTTGGGTTTAAGCGATTTGTTTTGCCTCAGCCTCCCAAGTAGCTGGGACTATAGGTGCCCGCCACAACACCCGGTTATTTTTTTTTGTTGTTGTTGTTGTTATTGTTGTTCAGCTGACCCAGGCAGGGTTCGAACCCACCAGCCTTGGTGTATGTGGCCAGTACCATAACCACTGTGCTATGGGCACTGAGCCAATGTCCTAATTTTAAAGTAGGCAAGTGGGCGACCCTTACATCTACAAATAAATAAGCCTCAGTAACTACAAACCAAATGATCCCCTAACAAAATTAGATAAGAATGTGAACTATGGGTCCAAAGTGACCAAGGTAGGCCAAAAACCAACCAATTTTCTCTTGTGGTAGTTACCACATTGGTAGATAAGGTGAGATGTCAATGATATCATGTACCTGAATTTCAATAAAGCATCTAAAAAAAAACCTCCCATGATTCACTTGTAGATAAGTCAGCAAAATAAAGTGAAATAGCTACAAACACCTTCATGGAATGTGCATCACTCCCTGGGCCACCACAGTACTTAGTACAGACCCTCTCTTACCACTTAGTAACCTTGACTGAGTGACTTGTCTGTCTTCCCAGGAGACTAGGTATCTGCAAACTATGGCTTACAGGCCAAATCATGACCTGTTTTTATAAAATTTTATCAGAATAACCATGCCGTTTATCTACATATTGTCTATGCCTCCACTGATATTAACAATGACAAATTTGACTAGTTATAACAAAAAATGTATGGAACACAAAGCTGAAAATATTTACTATCTAGCCCAATGATTTTCAACTGGTATACCATGAGATGATCTTATGTGTGGCACAAAAACATTAAAAATCATTAATTAGGTGGCGCCTATGGCTCAGTGAGTAGTGTGCCGGACCCGTGTATATATATACCAAAGATGGTGGGTTCAAACCCAGCCCCAGCCAAACTGCAACAAAAAACAGCCAGGCATTGTGGCGGGCGCCTTTAGTCCCAGCTACTCGGGAGCCTGAGGCAAGAGAATAGCCTAAGCCCAGGAGCTGGAGGTTGCTGTGAGCTGTGTGATGCCAGGGCCCTCTACCAAGGATGATAAAATGAGACTCTGTCTCTACAAAAAAAAAAAAAAAATCATTAATCAAATTATTTTCTAAAGAAGTTCAAAGCACAGTGTTTTCTTTCTATTTTTTTAATCAACATAATTTAAGTGCAACGTGGAAGTTTACAGCTTCAAGTGTGCCGTAAGATAAAAATGGTTGAAAAACACTGGTCAAGCCCTTTGGAGAGAAAGTTTGCCAACCTCTGTTCTAGCGGATTATCTCTTTCCAGGCAGGAAATTTGGGTTATTCCTGTGTACCTGCAGCACTAGCATAGTGATTGGCCTGTAACAGGCATACAGTAAACATCTGGTGAGTAAACATATACACTGGCATCTTAATGGCGTGATAACAAGCTAGAGAAAGTTTACTGGTGCCTTGACACAGGGTTCGATTGTTACAAGGGTAAGGGTTCGGAATTACAAGGACAGAAAGTAAGGCATTTGTAATCCAGGAATCACCTGGGCAGCCTCTGCCCAGGCCCCGCCCCCAGATTCCGACCTAACTTTTCATACGAAGGCCCACACCCTGCGCACCATCTTTTTAACAATGGCTTGACTGGAGACAGACATGGGAGACAGGCTTATCAAACCCTCAGACAGCACCAGACTGGGAAGAAGAGCTGATGCTATAGATGACAGATTCAAGAATCAAATGACCATGATGGCCTAGCATTTTGGGGCAAAAACAAAGGTGATTGTGCAAGTACAGGATGGAGGTGGTTCTAAACTTCCTCAAGTCCAGGAGACCTGCCCTGGCAACCATTCATTTGGAACAGTGAGGTGCCATCACTGACCACAAGGTTCATCAAACCCCACAGAGCCAAGAGTAATTCAATCTTTGATAGAATCACAAGTAGGACAGCATCCAGTTCACAGAAAAAACAGTAATATTCCCACTATACCCTGCCATGGTCAGGCTACAAGTGGAGGATTCAACTCAGGACACCACACTTTTTTTTTTTTTTTAATTGTTAAATCATAGTTGTGTACATTAGTGCAATCAAGGGGTACAATGTGCGGGTTTCATATACAATCTGAAATATTCTCAACAAACTATTCAACGTAGCCTTCATGGCATTTTCTTAGTTACTGTATGTAGGCAATTGTTTTCTGTTTTCTGCATTTAGTCAGTTTCGCCTGTACCCATTCTAAGACGCACCGTAGATGTGACCCCACCCATTACCCTCCCTTCACTTTTTTAAAGAATTTAATGGATGGTTTAAAAGGCACCCAGTAGCTTCTAGTGAAAACCCCCTCTATTCCACTCACTACAGCCACCATTCCCCAGCTCAGAGGCAACCAACACTATCCACTTCTTCTGATAAACTGCTCACATATACCAGTAAATATCCTCTTCTTTTTTTGCACAAATGGTAGCACACAATATATACAGTTCCATATTCTGCTTTGTTCTTATAAAAAATATATCCTACAGAGCCCCAGGTCAGTGTGTAAAGAGTTGCTTCACTTCTTTCTGCTTGCATAAAGGTGCTATACTGATGGGCATTTAAGTTATTGCAGTATTTGGCTACTACAAATAACACTGTAAGAAACAAACACACATCTTTTTTCACATAGGCAGGTACATCTGTAGGACAAACTCCAAGCAGCAGAATTACAAGGACAGAAAGTAGGGCATTTGCAGTTTTGATGGATACTGTCAAATTGGATACCACCTTTTAAAGAGAGTAATAGACAATATAGAGTTTTCCAAAAGAGGGGGCTGGAAATTATGCCCCAGAAGGAAGAGGGACAGAGGCTTAGTGAGAAGAATCATTGTCCAGTAAGCCCAGCTGCCACAAATAAGTCCAATCCTCCTTCACTTACCCTGTACCTGACACATCCTTGGGGGGTTATATATATCACTCCACTGACTGTTATAAAACCTTGAAGGGTGGGCATTTTTATCCTCATTAGGCAGATAAGGCCAGAGTCCTCTTGCCAGAGGCCACAGAGCCAGGAAGGGGAAAAGCTCAGACTCAAATCAAAGCAGTTACTTCAACACTTGTGTGCCTCATCCCTTCTACCAGCTGCCAGTGTGCTGGAGCACAGTAGCATTCTCAGACCTGGCTGCATCCAGGAATGACCTGGGCAGCCTCTGCACAGAGCCCACCCTCAGATTCTGACCTAACTTTTCAGACGAAGGCAGACACGGTTTTGAAAGCCCTATTCTCAGGTAAAGCCAATGAGTAGACAAGGCTGAGAACTATTATCCTAATCCATAGCAGTTCTCCCAATGAGGGCAAGCAACCATGGAATATTATGCAGCCTTAAAGAAAGATGGAGACTTTACCTCTTTCATGTTTACATGGATGGAGCTGGAACATATTCTTCTTAGTAAAGTATCTCAGGAATGGAAGAAGAAGTATCCAATGTACTCTACTTCATAGCTCTACTATGAAGATAAATTATAGCTTTCACATGAAGTGTATAACACATCTATAGCACAAGGCTATGGGGAAAGGGCCAATTAAGTGGAAGGGAGGGGGGAGGTTTTGGTGGAGGGAGAGTAATGGGTGAGGCCACATCTATGGAGCATCTTAGAATGGGTACAAGCGAAACTTACTAAATGCAGAATACAAATGCCTACATATATTAAATAAGAAAATGCCATGAAGGCTACGCTGAACAGTTTGATGAGAATACTTCAGATTGTATATGAGAGCAGCACATTGTACCCCTGGATTGCACTAATGTACACAGCTATGATTTAACAATAAAAATAAATAAATTAAAAAATAAAAAATAAAAATAAAAAAATAAAAGAACCAGGAATTAAAATAAATAAAATAAAATAAATAAAAATTCACCTGGAGTGCTTGTAAACAGAGATTTGGGGGGCCTACTCCTTAAGTTTGTGAGTCAGCAGGTCTGGAGTGGGGCTGGAGAATTTGCACTTCTTTATAATTCCCAGGTGCTGCTAATGCTATTGGCCTGAGGACCAAGCTTTTAAGAGCTCCTCTCTAGAAGCAAGAGTTAGTTACTACTACTCTTAGTAATAAACAGCAATTAACATTTTACAAGGTAATTATCCCAATGAACTTTCACTGCTCTGGAAGATCCAATGGGATAATGCCCTCTGTTAAATGAAGTGAAAATATACTCAAGTGTCTTATCCAAGTTTGTACAGATTATAAGTGTTACAAAATGTTCATTTCTTTTTTTCCTTTTTTTTTTTTTTTTGGTACACTTATTTGGCTTATTAAGGTCTAACATGTAGTTAAGTCCTCTTTCCATTATACTAACACCAGACTCTACATTCTAAGAGGGTAGGAACCTTGTCTTGTTTACTCTTATTCTTCCTTAATAAAACAAGGTCAGTGCTCAATTCATATATTTGAATCAGTGAATGAACCATGGTATGTAAAAATAGTGGGACATGAGTCCTAAAGGAGAAAACTGTAAAGCAATTGATTTTAGCTCATATTAAAAATTTTAGTAATTAGAGTAACTCAAAAATAAAATGAACTGCCTCAGTAAATAGTAAGCTTCCTGTCCTTGGTGTGATACAGATAGGCCAGATAGCCCCGTGACTGAAATGTCATAAAGCAAATATACACTACAAGACAGTACACAGTTGACCTCCAACCCCTCTAATATCTTTCACAAAGCTAAGTTTAACTTGTGTGCATCCAGTAGGGAGAAGGCACTCTCTCAATCCTTCTTGACTACTGGTCAACTAGCTTGCTGACAGCTTCACTACATACATTTACACCAATCATTGTACTTCTGAGCCTCAATTTCCGTGGACCTGAAATAAAGGGATTTGTCAATCAATCTTTTGGGACTGTCCACAAAGTGACTGGCAAGTAATAAACAACTAACAGATGTACCAACGAACTTAAAATGCATACAAATGACTTTTCCCCTCTCTGACTTTCTACACTAAAACTAATCCTGCATTTAATTGATATTTCCATGAAAATTAAACTTGAGGAGGAACCAAGGACAAATTCAAAACCACAGTGATCCACCCTTTTAATTCCCTGCCTCCACCAGTTTAATCCCTGGGCTCTGTCATCTTTTTCTTCTTCTCACTCTGTCACCCTGGGTACAGTACCACGGTGTCATTGCTCCCAGCAACCTCAAACTCTCAGCCTAGCTCAAGCGATCCTCTTGAGTAGTTGACACTACAGGCACCCATCACAATACCCAGCTAGTTTTTTCTATTTTTAGTAGAGATTGGGTCTTGCTCTTGCTCAGGTCTTGAACTCCTGAGCTTAAGCAATCCTCCTGCTCCAGCCTACCAAAGTGTTAGGATTATAAGCAGAAGCCACAGCACCCAGTCTGGCTCTGTTACCGTTTAAAAATCCACTTCCAATAGCCACTTTCTGGGCACCCACTGTGGGCAGAGAACTATACAAGACTATTAGGGAATACAGGGCGGGTGCACACCTGGCTCTATCTTCTGGGGTACATACCTGCATCTACTGCTTTCATTGTTTAAAGGCAGATTTGTGATTCCCTCACATGGATAATATTGAGAAGTTCATTAGAGTTTGCTACTATAGAAGTCTATGTTTACACATTGATTTCAACAAGGAATACCATACCACATAATAACAGAACCAGGAGTGAACCAAGATCCCCAGGAAAGTTCTTAACTTTTAACATCTATGATACCAGGTGTCAAGCTTTGCATCTTCTTAACAGGCTAGATACAGTGCCATGCCTGGTCCAGCCCTCACCTAAAAACTATGGGACTCACACCTAAATGATGTATGTGAAGGGGATGGCATGAGAATTGTTCTTAGGCAACAATTTCTCAGGGTCACCATCACTGAGGTGTTTGTTAGCAATGATCAGGAGAATTCTGATGGGAAAGGATAAGAAACTGGAGAAGACTCCCAGGCAGGCACATAAAGCCCTTATTTACTTTATATATTAAAAACTGCATTCCCAGTACAACAAAAACAATGAGAACATATGCAGCAACTATTAAACCACTGGGAACCTCCCTGTAAGAATCTAAGGTGGGACCAAAGACAGGTGGTAAGCAAAGCAGATATTCTATTTGCCAAAGAGAGCTGAAACCTCTGGTTCTGATGTTAAACTGAACATGAAGTGAAAATAACCTCCTCAGAACACAGGAGGCCAAGAAAGAATGACTCAGAAAAGGGAAGCCAGCACTCCAAAGTCAGAGACGAAAGGCAGAGAAGGGTGTTTGTTGTAATGATCTAGCTCTTAAACAGATTCTGACAGTCATTCTAACAGTCTGACAGGTGCCTGTTAGCAAGGTTTTCTTAACTTCTATTTTTTTTGCAGTTTTTGGCTGGGGCTGGGTTTGAACCCACCACCTCTGGCATATGGGGCCAGCGCCCTACTCCTTTGAGCCACAGGAGACAGAGCCTCAAGTTGTCACTCTGGGTAGAGTGCTGTGGCATCACAGCTCACAGCAACCTCCAACTCCTAGGCTCAAGGGAGTCTCCTGCCTCCGCCTCCCAAGTAGCTGGGACTACAGGCGCCCGCCACAATGTCTGGCTATTTTTTGGTTGCAGCCGTCATTGTTGTTTGGTGGGCCCGGGCTGGATTTGAACCCGCTACCTCAGGTGTATGTGGCTGGCGCCTTAGCTGTTTGAGCCACAGGCACCAAACCCCACAAGGTTTTCTTAAAAACACCCTGTAGAACAGCTCATAAGCACACACTGTCAAGATTCAGGACACCTAAACTAAGTTTGCTGAAGGCATCACTGCAAGGATAAAGCATCAAGAAAGCTAACATTTTATGTTTTCCTATTCTTGTGGAAATATAGCAGAGGAGATTTGGAAGGAAAAGATTAAAGGTTGAAATCTTGCTGCCCAGGGGTCCCAAAACTCTAAGATATTTAAGAATCATCTGGAGTACCTGTTAAATGCAGAATCCTAGATCTAGCTCCTAAGGAGGTTGACTGTATGAATGGGAGGAGGCCCCACATACGCCGTAAGCACTCTGTATGTCAACAAGCACTGCATTTTGAGAAACATTGGCCTAGTCCAACAGGTTTTTTGTATTTTTTTTTTTTTTAATAGAGACAGAATCATGCTCTGTTACCCAGGCTGGAGCGCAGTGGCATGGGCATAGCAGCCTCAAACTCCTAGGCTCAAAGGATCCCCCTGGCTCAGCCTTCTGAATAACTAGGGCCACAGTATGTGCCACCATGCCTGGCTAATTTTTTATTTTTTAACTAGAGACTGGGTCCCACTATGTTGCCCGGCTGGTCTTGAACTCCTGGCCTCAAGTGATCCTTCCACCTTGGCCTCCCGAAGTCCTGAGATTACAGGAGTAAGCCACCAAGCCCCCACCAACTGGCTATTTTTATAAGTGAGGAAAAATGCAGCACAAAGAGATGAACTAATTTGCCCAAGTCCAACTTCCTAAGTCCAAGGCTAGGTCCACAGGAAGAAATCTGGAAGTAAGAACAGATGCTTCAAGCCAGGCACGGTGGCTCATACCTGTAACCCTAGCACTCTGGGAGGCTGAGATGCGAGGATTGCTTGAGGTCAGAAGTTTGAGACTAGCCTAAAGAAGAGTAAGACCCTGTCTCTACAAGAAACAGAAAACTCAACTGGGCATGGTGGTGCACACCTATAGTTTCAGCTACCCAGGAAGCTGAGGCAGGAGGATCACTTGAGGCAAGGAGTTTGAGGTTGCTGTGAGTTATGATGAGGGCAGGGTCAACCTCAACCGCTAGGGCAGCAGACAGCAAGCTAACTCTTTAAACAGGACCTCTCAACAGTGAAAGAACCTGCACAGGGATCCCCTGGGGAGATCCTGGCCTCAAGTGATCCTTGATAAGAGAGTGATAAGCAAATAGCAATAACTGGACTAAGAAGGGCCCTTGTGCTGCCACAAAACTCAGCCCACACCCCAATCACACTCACCTGCATGGCCATTTCCTATTCACCTCTGATTGCTCGCACCTGCAGGGCAGGGAGGACATGTCATCCATCTCTGCATCATCACTATTATGTAGGAGGTTTTCATGAACTTCAGTATTGCAAAAATGAATGGTATTACCACCCTCTGCACAGAATGCCTTCCCAAAGGCTGGTCCACCTAGCACATTTCCCCCTCATCATAGCCTCAGCTCAGATGTCACCTCCTTCCACCAGGCAAAACAAGGTATTCCCTCCTACTCTCCCAGAGGACCTTATATACTTGTTAGCACTTTTCACACAGTTTTGTAATCATCCTGTTTACCTACCAGAGAACTCCTTGAGGGCAACGATTTTTTGTCTATGAAATCTCAGCACCAAGCCCAGCTTGTCATGTAGAAGTTGGTCAACAAATGTTTAGAAGATGTTCAAATCAATGGAAGGAAGGGAGGTAAAAAGGAAGGGAGTAACTAATCTTAAATACCTCACTATAGACTCAAAACCCTACAAATGTGTAGATGTGTTTCACTGAGGGAAAAAAAAATCCCTATTATTTCCTCTGCTCATATTTGAAAAGTCAAGTCACCTCTCCAGAGCCACCATAATCAGAGAGAAGTGTGGCTTGTGGGCTGCTCTTGGAAAGGGACTCACCTCTCAATGTCCCCACCACACACACACCCTACACACCTGCGGTCTACCCTCAACACACATCTTCAACTGCCCCCCTCCCAGCTTGCCTAGAGCCTCCCAAGCCCACAGCAGCCATGGCAAGTCCACATTGAAGTGCTGATGCTCCCTGGGTGTACAAGGGGTGTCCAGCTTTTTCTTCTCTGTCACAAATTGGAAGAATAAGAGTTGTCTTGGGCCACACATTAAATATATAAACACTAATTAATGATAGCTGATGAATAAAACAAATGGTCCATGCATACTCTTCTAGAAACCAACACCACAGATAAATAAAACTGTTGTCCAAAAACCAGCATGTAGGCTCAGCACCCATAGCACAGTGGTTACGGAGCTAGCCACCATGCACTGAGGCTGGTGGGTTCAAAGGCAGCCCGAGCCAGCTAAACAACAATGAAACTGCAACAAAAAAATAGCCAGGTGTTGTGGTGGACACCTGTAGTCCCAGCTACTTGGGAGGCTGAGGGAAGAGAATTGCTTAAGCCCAAGAGTTTGAGGTTGCTGTGATCTGTGACACCACAGCACTCTACTGAGGGTGACACAGTGAGACTCTGTCTCAAAAAAAAAAAAAAAAATCAGCATGCAGCCCATGGGCTGCAGGTTGGACACCCCTCTTCTCTACCCACTATACTAAGCATGGGACACTTATCTTTGGGCACCCTGTACTTGTTCCCCTGGGCATCTCTGGAGGAAGGAGGCCCCAAGGCATAGGCCAGGGAATGTGCCAAGGGAGAAAACTCCAAATGTGCAGAGCTACAGAGGGCTTTTTAGGCAAAGATGCTTTCCTCTTGAGAGGCGAGGCAGCTGCCCTCCGCCAGCTTTGCCTTGTCCCTGCACTCTGGCAACTAAGAGCTCACAGCTAGGTAGAGCTGCATGAAGTTTCCAACTTGGAGGTGCCAAGTCTTTGGCTTACACCCTGACACCCCCTCACATTTTCCATGCCTCATGCAGCTGGCAATGCTTGCTCCTTCCCCTTACCTCTCTGCCCCCTCTGCCCACCCAGCTGCCAGCCGAGCCCTATTTTACATGTATGGAAACTGCCCTGAAAGGTTAAGCAACTTTGAGGTCACATATCTCAAAAGCAGCAAAACACTGAGCTCACAGGAGGTGTGCAGACTCTCTGCCAAGCACTCCTCATTGCTATCACACTGGGCACACTTACCAGCCCTCTTCTGGCCCCAGCATGGTTTTCTCACTCTCTCAATCAGCGCCTTCCATTTTCAATGCAATATGCAATAACCCTTTAAGCTTTTTGAGAGTTTTTCCTACTTGCATTTTAGCTACTATATAATAACCAGATTTCCTGATTCTTTCTTGTATTTATTTTGCTCAGGATATGTTTTCCTAATGCCCTGAAAATTATTCCCATAGGAAACATTCAGCTCCCTTGGAACTCTTTGGACACTAAAACCTCTTTCCCTGAGAACCTTCCTTCAGGGGCATAACAAGGCTGCCCGCAGCTGATAAGCCACAGAGAGGCCCAGAGAGGAGGCAATGACTTTAATCTAGGCAGTTGACCATCCTGGCTCTGCCACAGATGAGGCGTGTGAGCCAACACAGTCAACTTCCCCTTCACGGCCTCAGTTTCCCCTTCCACAGTGGAAGAGGTCACTGCCAGGATTTAAGATAATGTATGCATCTATGCACAATATCTAGCATGGGAACTACATGGGAAGTCCCCCAAAAGAGGAGCATAGCTAACTTGGAGATGGGGCAAGCACAATATAGACATTTTCCTCATGCCCTGAGAATCCTCAGGAAGGCCTCCTGCCATGAATAACTTCAGTCATGGAGGAAAAATCAGGAATGAAAGGGCTGCTCTGACACCTTAGAAAGGCAGAAGAGGATGATTCTCTCATGGGGCTGAAAAGGCCTCCCAGTTCTCTCACTACCAACCCCCGTAGCCTACACCCTGGCCGCGTTATCTAAGACAAGTCACTGAACCTTGCTGAGCCTCATTTCCTCATCTGCACAGCAGAGATAACCTTACCAGCAACCTCCAACTGTCCAGGATGACGTAAGGCAGTGTTTCTGAGTGTGATCTGCAAGCCTCCTGGGTACTGGGCCTTGATGGGAGCCTCCCAGCCTCTGGCTCCTGCTCCTTCCTTCCTGACAAAGCGTTCCCTCCACTCAGGTACCCACCCCTCCTCCAGATGGCTTGGCAAGTGTGATCTCCTCCAGGCAACAGTGACTGGCTCAGGGAAGACACGTGACCCAACTCCAGCCAACAAGGTTGATGGGTTGGGTGTTCTGGAAGCTTGCTCACTCTAGAGAATGCAGCCCAGAGTCAAGTCCTTCCTCTTCCCCTGGATGTTGTATTGCACTGACACGCTCAGAAATGCTACAATCATCTTTTTCTTGGCCTGCAAATGAAGTTAACACCAAGCATGGCACAGATGGGAAGAACCTGGATCTTGCTGACATCACTGAGTCACTGAAACCATCAACCCAAAAGCCCCCTATGCAGAATCACCCCACTGCACAACTCCAGTTCACATCCCCATCCACATGAAACCCTTCCCGTTTGAGAGATCATAAATTTCTTCATTGTTTGCCAATCTGAATTGAAGTTTTTTACTTGCAGCTGAAAATGTCTGGATATAACCTGTACAACCTAAGGAACATGTTAAAAATACAGATTTTTAGGTCCCACCAGGGAGTAATAAGCATTTTTAACAAGTACCCCAGCAGATGCTTATGTCCCCCAAGTTTAAGAAGCACTGATTTAATGGGATATAGAGATGCCCTGCCTGGCACAGGGAACATCAACAGTTCAGTATGGACTTGCCACAGAAACATCATTCTACTTCCTGTGAAAACTACTGCAAGAGGAAGAACAACAGATTAGGGCAACAGAGAGGGGAGTGAGAGTTGTCAAACAAATCTCACCTCTTCCTCAAAAAGGTTGCTCTGTGCAGTTTTAGGAATTGTTTGCTAACATTCAGCCAAAACCCTCTTCCATGACAAACTAACACTGGTGGCTGCTGTGGCAGCTGCACAGCTGGAGTCACGAACTGGGTGCTCTGTCAATCACAGCGCAGAGGCTCAAGGACACTGGACTGACCATCACCCCTTTCCCAGTGGCCCTTTCAACTTTATTAAAAGGTCATTTTCCTGGCCTGGCTATTTCTTATCCGGGACTGATCACCCCCTGTGGCACCAGGAAACTACAAAGGAAGCTGGATTTATTAGAAGAAGATAAAAGGAGAGGCTGGCTGAGACACCACACCGAGTCTTGAAACCATTGTTTTTGAAATGTCAGATGTGCATAGATCCTGAGGGGTCACAGCCACCCCCTCATTCCAAGGGGAAACCATGACCAGAGATGGGGTGGAACTTGAGGCCCCCATTTGTGCAGCTCTTTCCTTTTAGCACCAGTCAGAGTCATAGCAGCTTCCTACCATAGCAGTGCTGTGGGCTAATGGGAACAGAGACACATGGTATGGATGAAAGGAGACAGAAAGGAGGCATAGGCTCCAGTTTAGAGGAGCGCCTGCAAGATACCAGTGGCCTACACAAACCATGAAGGCCAATGGCAGCAAAGAACATCTCATCAGTTTCTTCTGATGTCAAGATCCTTCAAGCAGGGTGGCGCCTGTAGCTCCATGAGTAGGGCTAGGGTTCAAACCCAGCCCTGGCCAAACTGCAACAACAAAAAAAACAGCCGGGCATTGTGGTGGGTACCTGTGTTCCAAGCTACTTGGGAGACTGAGGCAAGAGAATCACTTAAGCCCAAGAGTGTGAGGTTGCTGTGAGCTGTGATGCCACAGCACTCTACCAAGGGTGACAAAGTGAGACCCTTTCTCCAAAAAAAAAAAAAAAAAATCTTTCAAGCTAGGTCTATTCAACTAATTTAGGCTTTTATTCCCCACTCAATAAGTATCTGAGGCTCAGTGCCCATAGCTCAGTGGTTAGGGCACCGGCCACATACACTGGGGCTGGTAGGCTGGAACCCGGCCCAGGCCTGCTAAACAACAATGACGACAACAACAACAAAAATAGCCAGCCATTGTGGTGGGCGCCTATAGTCCCAGCTACTTGGGAGGCTGAGGCAAGAGAATTGCTTAAGCCCAAGAGTTTGAGGTTCCTGTGAACTGTGATGCCACGGCATTCTACCAAAGGTGACATAATGAGACTCTGTCTCAAAAAAAAAAAAAAAAAAAAATTATCTAACTATTACATGAAGAACACTACACCAAGGCTTGTGACAGGGGAGGGGGCTAAACTCTAACATTAAGGAAAAGGAAAATCCACAGGATAGAAAGTGGAAAGGAAGCCCCGTGAGGGGGAATGCCTTCTTTAAAAGGCCTCCCCAAGCTTTCCAAGCTCACAATGATCAGGCACCCTCTGCTCTCTGCTCCCTCAGCACCAGGGGACAGAGCTGTCACTGCGGCTACCTGTGTATTTGCCCATTCTCTCATCTGCCTCTCTGTCTCCTAAAGCAAGGGGCTCATCATCTTGTTCATCCTCACATACAGGTCCTGGCACAAGGAGGCCCTCAGTGAGCATGGTTGATGAAACAGAGGGATGGATCATGGATAGGGAGATGGATGGCTGACAGACGGCTGGAAATGCTAAAGGAATTGGCATTTCTAAGCAGGAAATCAGGAAAGACTTCATGAAGAACTGAGGCAGGTGAGCTAGGCCTTGAAAGATGTAGATAAGTAGAGATGAAGAGAGGGCCCACTTCATCCAAATTGCCTAGTGCCATGTTAGGCATAAAGCTGGGGCTCAATAAATGCTTCCTGGACAGGTTTACAACTGAAGCAGCTTCCCCTAAGTGAAGGAAGCTAGATCCATTTCCCACAGCCTTTTGCTTCGCCCTAGGTAAACAGGAGCTACCCCTAAATAGCAATTAAATCCATAAAGAAACTGCCTACCAGTCTCTACAAACACAACTCTCCAAGGAGAGTTTAGAAGAATGAGGACACTCCATTCACACTGATGTGGAGAGCTTTCCAGGACATATTGTTAAGTGGCAAAACCAATGTATGTCATATACACACACCCATGTATATATCTGCATATAGAAATCTTAGAAAGATACACAAGAAGCTAATAAAAGTGATTACCTATCTATTAGATACTGTATAATTTATCTCTTATCTCCTAAACTGGGAAGCTTTTGAGAACAAAATAAGGTGTTATTGACCCTCCACTGGAGCTGACCTGAATAACCACAGTGTGTTCACCTCCCCAGTGGGCAGAGCGGGGAGGCAGTGGGGTGGACACAGGAGGGGAGAGAATGAGAAACAATGTTTAACATACACATTTTCATAGTGTCTTGATTTCCAAATCGTGTGTATGGATCAACTATTTTAAAATGTACTAGTCTTTTAAATTACTAAAAGAAGAAAAAGGTGAAAGAATATAGCCTTCCACCTCTCTTAGACAAGGACGCTCATTTGAGGGCACCACTGAATAGCCACCCTGAAGAGAACCCCTAGATAAAAGATGAAATCACCAGTCACCACTCAGCCCTTTTGCAGCGCACAAGAAAACAGCCTGGAGAGGAGAGCGAGTACATGGCCTAAAAAGGCTGAGACTCTGCGCAGGGCCAGCTGAGATGGGGACATTAGGGGAACATAAACAGTGTGAGACAGACAGAAAGCAGCTCAGGTTTTACACAATCATGGCAACAAAGTGAGATTGATTCAGGGACTGAATTAAGCTCTTTATATTGTTTCTACTTAAAAAGGAAATGTATTGACTACAGACCTCCTCACAGATTTATCTTTCCTGACATCAAGCACATTCATAACCTATTTTGAATTCCAAGGAACAATGCCGGGGTTTAGGAAAGTGAATACCAGCTGGTTCACCAGCCCGCTTTAGAGGCTGGGCAGTAGCTTCTCTGACTTTTAATTGCTCAGGAAATGGGCACAATGTAGATTTTTCTTTTTTTTATCAGTCATAACCTCAAGTTAGAAAAATGCTTGTCCAGGATGACTGAACTTTAGAATGGCTCTGTCTTTGGAAGAGCCACTTTGGAGTCTTTTCAGAGACCACACGTGGTGTCACTTCATCCTTTAGTCTCTTTCTTAGCTATCTCTCTTCAGAAGTCTCTCTGACACCTCAGGCTCAGTTTGAATTGCCTGGGCTATAGAGAACATCTCACCTGCCTCTAGGGTCTGCCAAGCACTATGAGAACTGACCTTCCTAAGGCCAGCTTGACCATGTCCCACTGTGACACTCAGGGGCTCCACACAGCCTTAAGGACTACAATTTATCATCCAAACATGAGTACTTAAGAGAAAAAAGACACTAGTAATAATCACACGGGGACAATAAGCAGAACAACCCTGGGAAACCAGAATGTGAGGTCATCTTGCTATGGTTATATAGTCTAAATCCAATCTCTTCAACAAAGCTTGAATTCAATCAGCACTGCCCACCACTAGCTCCAATGTACCTTTCTAGATGATCCGATGACAATGGGCCTGCAGGTGTCCGGTGTGGCCTGGGCTTCACCGTCTCCCATCATTTTGCTCCCATCATTCTCCTGCCTCTGTAATGCCCCCACCTCCTTATGTAGGTCTAAATCTTATACTTTCTTCAAAACACAAATCAGCTGGTACCATTCATTACTGCACTCATTCAACAAATATGCACTGACTGCATGCGTCAGGAGCGTGATGAGAAAGACTTAAAAAATTCCACCTCTCACGGTATTTTAATTCATGGTGGGAGTAGGGAGTGGGGGAGATGCAAGAGCTCATGAAACTGTATAGCTGGTCCTAAGGATGGACACAGAATGACGTAGGAGAGTCTACTATACACACCCACCACTGTAACAAGGCTGTGAGCTCCTTGAGGGCAAAGCGCAAGAGACCTATCATACACTCTGCTGAACCTATTAGACACACCCTTGGCTAGAGCAGGCACTCAACAAACATTTGCTGAGTGAAGAATTAATACTAAAGAAGTTTACGTAGTCTGAGCAGCGTTTTCTAACTACTAGTTCTGGGCTCTCCATGAATTTGCATGGGATCAGAGAGGAACCTGAATTTCTACTGACCTTAGAGAAACACTCCAGGTTCCACGCTGTTGACTCTCATTCGAAACTGATGCTGAAAGGGAACTGATTCAATGCTATGCTGCTGTGCATAGCACTGAATCAGTTAAGTGACTCACCTAAGGTTACATAGCTATTTATTATAGTGAGTGAGCCACGGGAGAGGTCAGAAGGTGACACAGGAAAGACTCAGAATTTAATGACTGGATAAACAACCTAAGGAACCCTGGAAGATGGGGTGTGAGAGGGAGGAGGGGACACTCTTAGCTGGAATGGCCAGAGAGCTTCAAGAAGGCCTTGGGGTGGGTCCCATGTGGTGAAAATGAAGTGACTGGCAGGGTGAAGGCCAGGCAAGGTAAAGGGAAGGCCTGCTGCTGAGGCAGAAATCGGACCTAGGGAGGTCACCATGTGAGACTAGGGCAGAGTACATATTTTCTGCATCTGACCTGGAAGAGGGAGTGGGAAACAACAGCAAACAGGGTAAAGCAGTGGGCACTTCCTCAGGACTGCCCTTTTGGGAGAAGGACATGTCTGACTGACCTGCTCAGCACAGGGAGGTTCCAGCAAAAGCCAAGAGTCTTGGGCCTCCCCATATTTGTGTGCAGTTCTTCCCTAAGTGGAAAGGGGCTAACTAGAGTTAGATTAAATAGTAACCAGGAACAGAGGCATTTGGCAAGTAACATACTTGTATCTGAGTGTACCTGCAATGTGTGTATCCCGTCCTTACTCATTTCTGATCCTTAGTTATTTCTGATGGTGAGTAGTCCCAGCAGTAATTTAATAAAGAAAAAAAGCACAACTAACCGTATCTGAGTGGACTCTACCTACCTCTCACCTGCTGCAGGCTCAGATGCAGCCCCCGGCCACCCTGGCTGGTCACACCTTGCTAGAACATTTCTTCCTGGCCTCTACCCACCACTACCACCATCCTGACCCCTCAGGGCTAAGTCAGTGAGAACTCAAACTGCAAATATCCATTAAAATACAGTCCCTGAAGCTAAAGAAAGAAAAAACTCAGTTCTTCAGATGGGCCCTTCCACTAGCCCTCTGCTCGAATAGTAAAACTACAACCAGGTCCCCAAAAGGCAGGGTTTCTCAAGCTCAGCACTATTGACATTTTGCATGGGCTAACTCTGCTGGAAGTGGAGGGGGCTATCCTGTACACTTGGAGCATGCTTGGCCCCTATCCACTATCTGCCAGTAATAGCCCCAAAACTGGTAACAACCAAAAATGACTCCAGACACTGCTAAACATTACCAAGAGATAAAACCACCCTATTCACCACCACCACCACCGTGGATAATTTTTGCCATAGGATGACCTCCCTACATGTGCAAGTTCATAAATCCTCAAATGCTCAGACCTAGAGCTCTTGGTCCAACAAATACCTTACGGCTTAAAGGCAGAACTATGGAGCCCTGGCCCTACATACTACTAATGCTATGACAGTAGATAGGTGACTGAGCCTCTTTGATTCTCAGTTCTTTCATTTGCAAATTGGAAGCAACAAAATAGCATCTGCCTGGTGGGGAAGCCATGACAGTTGTATAAAAGATGTTACACGTAAAGATTGCCTGGAACAGTGAGTGTGCAATAAATGTTACTGATTATTGACAGGCTTGGGAAATTCCTTTTGGCCAAGCCTAAAGTTTAGTTTTCTATTTCTGTGGTCTCTGATCTTCCCCCTCCTTCCTATACCCCTTCCACCTGTTAAATGCCTTTGGTCTTAACCTTTGGTCTTAAAGGATCCTTCCTGCTGGTTCAAAAGCATCTGAGGTTAAAAGGAAGACACACACACAGACAGGACCTTTCATATTGAACGCTGCCCAAATCAACTCTCCAAACAAAGGTTTATATTGTTGTCTAAAAACAAACTTTTCTACAGGGAGAAGCCTTTAAATGGTCGCGAGGACCAAGTCTCCAGACTCTTCTGGTTCTCATCCCTCTTCTGCCCCTGACCTTGACATATCCCTTCTCCTTTCTGGACCTCAGTTTCCTCCTCTGTGAAGCAGGGTTTTGGATCCAAGGAGCTCAACGGACTCCCATCACTGTTCTCCAATATCTTGCACTATTCAGAAGCGCTGCAGCAGGGGTGGCAGCTAGAGCCACTTTTAGGTAAGTGCTTAAGTTGGGAGTAAGGCCCTGAAGACAAAGCATTCTCTGTTTTTCTCATATTCCCCAGAGAGCAAAAAGAATATAACGACATAGGTATTTATTGCCATTGGAGTCAGAAATCTGAATAAAATGAAATCCTACACTACCACTGAGACCTTGGGCAAATGAGTTCACCCCTGTAATCCTGCTGCCTTAATATGGGATAAGAGAGGCAGAAATTATGTAAAGGTTATGAGACAAAAATCATAAAAGCACCTGGTACGAAGCTGGTGTATACACTAGATATTTAAAAAACATATGCCTTCCTGTCTGGGATCTCTACTATGAATTTTACACTATAACTTCATGTCATTCTCCTCACAAAGCCTTCCTTCTCTCCTTTCTCATATAGGATTTGTCCTCCTCTGCCAGGAAGACTTCTCTGCACTCTGTCTCTAAAGGCCCAAGGCTTTGTGGGGGGGGGGGGGGGAGGCAGCTCACTAACCACCAGTTCCCCACCCTGAGAATTTCCTTTCTGTGCACACAGGAAGATTAACCCCTTCCCTACTCTACCCAGAATGGTACACTTACCTCACAAGTGCATATGAGGTATGCACTTTATCTACACAGCTGAGTTTATACATCCATGATACCCGAGTCTCAAGACCTCCCTCCTCAGCCAACCTGGCCAGAGCCCCTCTCCCAGGATCCTGCTCCCCCCAGGAGGACAAAGAGCAGGACCATGGGGTTTCTTCTCCTCCTCATGTAGAGCCTCACAAATCTCTAGCCCAAACATTCCCCTTGCCTGAGCCCTCGGGCTATAATCACCCCACTCATCTGACCAGAGCTTAAACCTTAAAGGCAGAGACTCCCAGTGACAAAGAAATGGAGCTCAGGAAATGAAGGAATTAGCCCAGGGTCTCCCCATTAAGTTCACAGATAGGACTAGTGTTAGAACAGGGGTCTCAGGAACCTTGACACACCCTCCTCCTCCAACAGGGTATCTCCATTCTCCTCGGCTGGGACTCTGCCATCACCTCTGCCTCTTCCCCTGCCTTATTTCTCTCATCCTCTCATCATAGAGCCCAGTAACCCTTCAGTGCTAAGGGACCACCAGATGGCTCCTACCTTCCCAAGCCCACTGCCTGATCCCTACCACCCATGCCAATAGGTGAGACTAAACTCCCCAGAACCCATCCCACCAGGGCCAGATTCCTCTTCCTTTTACATTGAAGTCTTTCTTGTGCCACTCACCTGTCCAACAATCTGCCATGGCTCCTCTGTGTCCCTGCATCCTGGCCCCCACACCCGGCCTCCAGACACCAGGCTGAGTTCACCCTGCTCCCTGTGTCCCTACCCTCTCCCTGGGATGATCTCCTTTTGTCTCCCTCTCTAGATGCCATGTCATTCCCCTTCTTCAGAAAGTCTTCCCTTCCCCCTCTCTACTGCTCCTTCAAGGCTCTGTCCCTGTCTCCCTCCACAGGAGGCCTTAGCTGACCTCCATAGCAAATCCTGACTTCTCTGCACAGAGTCAGTACCGCACGGTCGAGGGCTTCAGTCTGTCGGCCTCCTGGCCACAGTACTGCCTGAGCTGTACAAGCTTGACCCCCTCCCAAAACCACAAAGTGACCACCCACCAACACAGCCATGTTCCTTCCACTTCCAACCTCAGCTTGGCCTCCATTCCACAGATATTATCTGAGAACCTCTAAAATGCCCAAAAAGTTCTTGTCCTTGCTCTTGAAACCATCCTTACCCTTCAATCACAGGTTACCTGCCACCTTCTCTGTGAATCCTTCCCCAACCCTCACCCCCCTAGGAATCTTTGCCTCTCCACCCTTAAACCTCCCACTTGTTCTCAGGCCCATGTCCCCCACATGTCCTCCCTTACTCATGGCTGGGCCTCCTACCCCCTAAACCTGGAAGATGTTCTGTGAATGGCTTTCACAGTGAATTGAAACAGAATCAGTACAATTCTGAGGCCAGTCTGGGCTCCTGGGTGGCCTCAAGCTCCCTACATCCAAATGACCTCTTACTGTTCTTCCAAGATTGGATTTGGGCCCAGACTGAGTCAAATGACCTCTTATCGTTCTTCCAAAATTAGGCTTTCCTCTTTAATTACACCTTATCTAGCCACACTATGTGGATTCTGATTACATTATTACTTCACGCCTTGGGACTTGAAAACAAAAAAAGAAAAGAAGGGAGCAAGCATGACTACATAGGTAAGTAAACACACTGAATGAACATGCATACTTATATATGCCACATGCCATTGTCTTGTTCCTACACAATGCTGAAACACAGAAACTAAAGCCCAAGGAAGGATCTAAATCACATTAAGATAAAAATCCCACTGTGTAGGAGTTAACCAAGGAGAATTTCATGGAAAAGTCTAACCCTGAGATAGGCTTCAAAAGAGCTTGGAAGTCGATCCCCAGTCCTCTCCCCTTCCCTTCTGCAATGAAGACAGGGACCTTCTGGGCACAGTCCATTTTTAAAGCATGACCAGGCCTGCTCCCTCCTAACCAAAACATCCACCCTCTTTGGAATCCCATGTATTCCCTGGGCTGTGTCCCTCCTAAGGCACATTTGCACACTTCTCCTCTCTCCCCCAGACCCTGCCATCTCATCTCTCCTGGAATTCCCAATTCTCACCCCTCTCAGCCCCAGGAGAGGGCACCCAGCTGGCCCTCCACAGCCTTGTTAAAGTGTCCACCTTCTCTCAATCCACTAAGCCATCTCATGCCACCCTCCCTTTGCATGAGCCAGTTCCTCTATCCTCTGCCAACCATGCTCTCCTCTGGGCCAGCTCCAGCTCCCTTCCTGTGAACCCTCATGACACTCTGTACTTACCCTCAGAAAACGCTCAGCTCACCACACTTTGGTGTTAAAATCCTTTCATTTGAGTACCTCTCCCTTCACACCAGTTCTCACCAAGCTTTTTGATCACACCTTCCTATTAGTGAAATAGCTTGAGCATATTTACTTACCCAGTAATTATAAAAGCAGTACTACTATAAATAGGTAAGCTGTCTTTCTTTCTTTTAGTTAAAGAATAAACAAAACTTCAACTGATGTTTCTTCCCTATACCTCGATGGATCTCTTCGGAGCTCATCCACTATCCTAGTTTAAGAGCTCTGTGAGGACAGCAGGACATGTTTTATTCTCCTTGTATTCTCAGACTCTGGTTCAGAACTCAAAACTTAATAAATGACTCAATGCATTCATTTACTCAGCAGTCAGTGGAGCACCTCCTGTGGGCAAGGCCCAGGCACGGCCCTAGGGATATAACGATCATGGGAAAGAGCCCTGGCCACTGTCATCTTGCTCCTCCACACTGCTGCGGTGGCAAACGAGTGTAACAAAGCAGGTGAGACATTCGCCATGAAGAATGTTCTGTCCAGAACCATTAAACCATGAGAGCCCTCAAACAGGAGGATTTAACCTGGGCAGGAAGGTCAGAGAGGGTTTTCCCAAGAACACGATGCTCCAGGTGAGGAGGGTGAGCAGTGCTAACCCCTGAGAGGGGAGGGGGAAAGAATGTCCCAGCCTGAGAGAACCATGTGGGCAAAAGTCCTGAGGCCGGATGTAGAATGGTATAGGCCAGGGACTAACAGAGGGCAATGAAACAAAACAGACAAATAAGCCCCAGGGGATGGCAAGCTCTCCTTCTCTCCTTCACTCCTTTCCATCTTTCAAGAAAGGCCACCCCAGACTGTGACCCTCTGAAAAGGTTACTCAATCCTGCTACTGCCCAGCCGGCCAAGCACAGCAGGTGGGCTCTCAGCTCCCCCAGCTTGCCCTCCCAGAACTGGAACCCCCAGCCCAGCCCCTTGAAGAACTCTTCAAAACCATGCACGTTGCCATAGGCACCACCAATCAAAGGTTCCTGGGCAGTTTAATTTTTTAAAGAGAATGCTAAATATTTTACATCTTCTAACAGCACTGTTTCTTCCTTGCCTATGATAAAAAGGAACACACTATATTCCTCAAATTAAGAACTCAATCAAAATTAATGACAATCTGCAAGACAGCCCTGCAGAGATCTGCACCCTGCCTTCAAGGGCATCTTATGGATTTCCTCGTTACCCACCCAGGTGTGATTTCCTTGAGGGAACCACATGGGAAATCCAGAACCACAGGCCACAAAATCCCTTCTCTGCTGGAGCTCCTTTGACCCCAGGAAGAGAAAATTATTTACAATGATGCTTCAGATGAGTATTTAAATAGACCGTGACTTTAATAATTAAAGATAAAACCAAGAACACTGACTTTAATGCAGGCTGGAGACTGTGGGGCCTCCTCTGCAGCAGCTGTCTTGAAGAGGAGCCATATCTTCTATCAGTGTTCAGACATAACTAATATTTCCCAGTTCCTAGGGGGCCTTGCCCCCTCACACCTGCCAATACTGGCTCACTAATATACCACGTCCAACACAGAGGCCCTAGGAAGCAAAACAAAATCATCCTAAAAGGCCTAAAACTTCTTTGGCCCACCTTCGTGGGCCTGGCAACCTGATTTTCAGCAACCACCAGAAAACCCTGCTTAGGCTATGGCTCTCCCAAGCCCCAGTTTTCTCCAGCTACTCTTTTTTGTCCCTGTTGGGATCTTAGTTTCTTTATTCACTTCAACCTGCTTAAAAGCAGTTCCTACTCTTCCTGTGCCTCTCCATCCAGATACCCCACTGGCCAGGCCACTAGGGCAGCAACTCAGATATCCTGGCTCTAGTTCTGGCCTTTCTTACCTTATCCCCAGCTCCTAGATCCTCCCCAGTCTCCTATCACCAGCCTCCTGTATGCACTGTCTGTAAAGACAAAACCAAGCATGGAAGACTCAGCAGTATTCTTGTTACACCAGCTTTGGAAAGACTCCCTGATATCAATGGACCAAACAAATGTTCCCATTTTCCCCATCAATTTGCTATAAGTAACTACTACCCTGACCATCATTCTTTGCTGACAGGAAAAAGTCTCTCAACACCAGATCTGCCCCCGTTAAAGACAAACTCTAAGTGGAGAAAAGCAATTTGAAGTGAATTATCTACATGTCTGACAAGGAAATAGCTTGCATATACAGCCACCAGGTTCCACACAGACTCAAGGCAACAAGAGAAGGTGTTTGGATTTCACAAGGTATGTCCTCAGGACCTTTCATACTAGGAAACCGAGCTCAAAGGTCAGCCTGCAGGCTGATGTTAATAATCGATGCACAAGGCATTATGTCAATGAGCCTTCACACTGACATACAGCCAGAGAGGCAATTGGGGGATCTACTAAGCACTCATTCCTGTTTTAACTGCTTTAAGCTAGACCATGACCAAGATGATGGAAAATCAAGGCCCAAACAGAAGCAGATTGACCTTGGCAGTTATAGGTGAAACCTCAAGTTCTGACCATTAGTCCTAAGGCAGGACCTGCTGTATTTTATGGCAGGCTGAGACTCCAGCTGGCAGGAACAGTCACTTCACAGGTCATCCTGGGTCTGCCAGTCCTAGACACCTGACCTCTGGTATGTCACTGGCCTTTACTACTTGCCTGTGTGCCTCATCCACTATGCACCTCTAGAGTACCCTCCCCACATACACCTGTCATACTACAGCCTTCCTCCTTCTAACCTGAAACACCTGAAACACAGTGTGGACAGCCTGCTGGGGAAGACAAGAACCCTGCCCTGTCCACGGTGAATGAGGAAATAAATTCCAGGAGGGTGGGGCCCAAATCTGTATCAATGACCAACATTTGTTTAAGGAATGAAATAAGACTGTGGTGATTAAAGCACTTCTTTTTTCTTTCTGGATTCTCTATTCTGTTTCATTAATCTATTTGTCTATTCTTTTACTAATACGATACAATCTTGACTACCATAGCTTTATACTATATAGTACATCTTAAAGTTGGCAGTGTCAGTCACCCAACTTTGTTCTTCTCCTCCTGGGTCTTTTGCCTTCCATATAAACTTTAGAATCAGCTTATCAATATCTACTAAGTATCTTCCTGGAATTCTGATAGAGGTGGCATTGACTATATAGATCAATTAGGGAAGAAATGACATCTTAACAATATTAAGACTTTCAATCCATGAACATGGAATATCTATTTGTTTAGATATTTTATTTCTTACATTGAAATTTTATAGTTTTCCATATATAGATTCTATGCATATTTGTTAGATATAGACCTAAGCATTTCATTTTGGGGGTGCTATAAATTTTATCTTTTTCTACTATGAGTCAATATAAAGGCATATACAATCAAGTTACATCATTTGTATTTGTAAGGCAAAGTCCAAAGTTTGAGTTGTGGTTGAGTCCTTCACCCAGGAAGTGTGCCATCTACCCCTATATCATACCCAATAGGTAGGAAATAATCCAACTCTCTCTCTTCTCCCCCCACCAAAGCACTTCTTAAGCCAAAGTTCCATCCATAAGCAGGGATTTACCTATCAAACAGACACCCTACTAACCTGGAGTTAACGTCAGATCTCTCTCCTCATCCAGAAAATGGGGCATCACTAGCTTGCTGCACAGACTTGCTGGTAAGACTAACAGTGGGAACGACATTACCAAGAGATAGAAACCTCGAAGAAAAGACCTGGACCCGCTGCTGAATTACCTGGGCCCTGTCCCTTCTCTAATTCTGCATTCCTAGGTACATCCCTCTGCTCCATGAGGGTGACAGTAAATATCTCCTTCAAGATAAAGATGAAGTGAGAGGGGGCGGCACCTTTGGCTCAGGGGGTAGGGTGCTGGCTCCATATAGCTAGGATGGCAGGTGCGAAATGGATCCCAACCAAACTACAACAAAAAAATAGCTGGGTGATGGCTTGGCGCCTGTGGTTCAAGCGGCTAAGGTTAAGCTGCCAGCCACATACACCTGAGCTGGCAGGTTCGAATCCAGCCCAGGCCCGCCAAAAAATGATGGCTGCAACAACAACAAAAAGAATAGCCAGGCATTGTGGCGGGCACCTGTAGCCCCAGCTTGCCACAGCCTTCCCTGACAGCGTTCTGGGAGGCTAAGGCAAGAGAATCGCCTAAGCCCAGGAGTTGGAGGTTGCTGTGAGGTCACAGCACTCTACCAAGGGCAATAAAGTGAGACTATCTAAAAAAAAAAAAGAAGTGAGAGGAAAAGGAATGTTTGGAGATGGAAGGAAGGGTTGCAGGGACCAGCCTGGATAGAAAGTAGCAAGCCAGGCCTGTAGTCCCAGCTACTTGGGAGGCTGAGGCAAGAGAATTGCCTAAGCCCAGGAGTCGGAGATTGCTGTGAGCTGTGACGCTACAGCACTCTACTGAGGATGATAAAGTGAGACTGTCTCTAAAAAAAAATAAAAAATAAAGTAGCAAGCCAGGAGAAAGAGGACAATGAAAGGATCCTTGTTCACAGTGCCAGTGACCAGTCTGGGGACTCAGATGGCTTCATGAACGTGCTTTGCATTTTTACATCACCTCACAGGACTGAGGCAGCCCTTAGCTCAGAAACACTGAGTTACCCATCCCTCTCCAGGTAGTCACTCAGCTTGACAAACACAGCCTTCCCTGACAGTGTTCTTCTTCCACTCCAATCTGCTGCTTGAAAAGGCCTCCATGGGGCGGTGCCTGTAGCTCAAGGAGTAGGGCACCAGCCCCATATACCAGAGGTGGCGGGTTCAAACCCAACCCCAGCCAAAAGCTGCAATAAAAAAAAGAAATGAAAGAAAGAAAAGGCCTCCATGGCTCTACCAATAACTTCTACTCCCTTCTTATTTACTGATCAGCATTTACTGAGTGATCACTGTGTCAGACACGGTTCTAAAAGACTTGCATTATTGCATTATCTAATCCCCCCTACAATTCTATGAGGTAGGTACTACTATTTTCTCCATTTTATAGGTGAGGTAACTGAGGCACACAGACTCACCTGCCTTAGGACCCAAAGCTGGGAGGTAGCAGAGCCAGGATTAGCACCCAGGCAGCCTGAGTACAGACAGCACATTCTTAGTCACCCTATCTTGCTTCAGGGAGAGAAAGGCTCAAAGATGTTCCCAACTCAGTCCCATCAGTCACATAACCTTAAATAAATGGCTTTTCTGTACTTTAGTTGTCTCCACGTGAAGCAAGTCTAAGCACAGATGCCTGGTCTAGGAACACAGAATCTTAGCTCTATTGTCCAGCCTGCCTTTATCTTCCTGAGATGATGGAAACAAGCTGTATGTGTTGTTCACAGGGTAGTCATTAGTCACTCGTGGCTACAGAGCACTTGAATGTGGCTAGTGTGATTGAGAAACTGAATTTTTAATATTTAATGAACACCATACTGAACAGCTCAGCTCTAGCCTATAAACCTCAGGAGGGCAGGTGCGATTTCTCTTTGTTCACTGCTATACTCCCAGGCCCCAGTATAGACCCTTGTCTATAGTTGGTGCTCAATAACTATTTGTTTTTATAAATCAAAACCAAAAGACTTTTTGCGTGCTCTAATAGTACTTCATCTCCCACAAAGGCATCTATTCTTCAGGTTCCCGGGCCAGTGGACATCTAGCCTTGGCTTGACATAGAATTCAGGGCCTCCCAATGCAGACTCACAGCAAATACCTCTCATGATGATAAGTTTTTCTTCCACTGAGCTAAATCTATCTCCCGGAAATTTCTACTTACTAGTCCTGGCACATATGCTCACAGGTTTGGGAAAACCAAAATAAGTTAAGAAAAAGCACTAAAATGTTTTCAAACACTTTAAATGAAGAGTTGTATCTGTAATACATTTTCATAGTTAAGATGAATCCAGTCTTAACTAGTAACAGTGTAAGGCCTGTTCAACCCATGTATGTCCATGATCTGTTCAGGGGAAAACAACCCTCTAGTGTCAAGGCTGTGGTCTAGAACTGCTATTTCCATTGACTTGGATACCAATGCACTCAAGGCCCCTCAACTCCATAAGGCAGTGTGAGGCTGGACCCTCAGTGAGCTCAGCCTTGTTCAGGGCCTTGAAATTCTGGTAAAGCAATTCACAATTTCATATTTTCTTGTTGTACTCTTTAGTGGAAAAATCTAACATTCCCTACACCCTCTTAGGCACCAAGGACTGTGGCAGACAGGAGCCCACTGTCTGAAAAGAGTAACAGTAAGAGATAAAATGTTCAGTGGACTTACTCTGTTCAAGATACTGAAATGAGCTCAGGAAAAAGACACATAAATCCAAATACAATCAACTCAGTGTGACACAGGCCTTTACAGACATATATATATATACACAAAACACTACACTGACTGCCTTAGAAGAAACACTTGAAAGGGACTCTAGCACTGTGCCTTACACACAGCAGGTGTTGAGGGCAGAGAACTGAATCAAACCTTGACTCACACCTCATTCTAAGGCTGAGGAGACCAAAATCCGTACTGGTTAAAGTATTCCTCAAGGAGACTCAAGTATTTACTGATAGGGCTAGAGACAGCACCTGAGCTTCACCACTTACCAGCCCAACAGTCTGTAAAACTATCTTATCTACACTGCATGGGGAGATATGTCTATCTCAGAATAAACAATGGATTTATTTTTGTAAGACTATATGTTAGCAAGTCTCTCAAAATCTGATGACTAACTATGCATATCATCTGAGAAACATGCATTCAGTCATTTGATAAACATTTCTTGGGAAGATACTCTGTATCAGTCACAAGCTTAAGGGCTTGGATAAAGAGAAGAAATAATTTCACTTCTGGTGAAATCAGAGGACTGGACACCCATGTTTCTTTCTGCTCTCTTAGAAATCCACTAAAAGAACAGTAGAGGAATGTGTTTCTTAATGAAAAGGAGAGAAGTGAAAATGAGATATGCCAATAGAACTCCAGGAGACGGAGAGCTGACCACCATGCAGTAACAGATTTAGGTTTCTGCTTTGTCCACTCTGCTAAGTGCAAGCAAGGGAAAAAACCACTGAATGAGAGGCCAACTCAACACAGTACTGGAGAAGGCTCAGAACTGGAGGCACCAAGGACTTTAAGTGGGGAAGTGGGAAGAGGGTTAGAAGAGGGGCACCTGCTAAAAGTTGGCTAAAGGAGCAATCAGAGCTGGGGTGTCTTCTGTAATCTGCTCCATCTACCACTTTCCCTCCCTCTTTTAGCAGAAAATGGAGAGCCACTGTTTAAGCAACTTACACTAGAAACTGTCTAGATTCAGACAAATCTGAGGGAGGTAGGGAAAGAGGGAGGCAACTTTCCAATGACGAAGAAATTGAGAGAAAGTCTGCTTATCAAACAGGCTAATATCCAGCCAGCTTCCCCTTCCAGGCGCCCATAATAGAGGACAGCTGGGGGTTATTAGCTAACCAACCCCCACCCCCAGGCAAAATCCTCTCCAAGAAAACTGCTCCAGGAAAGCCCCAGGGAAAAGTACACAGGCAAGGCATTGACTGATACAGTAACTAGGTTTCTCCAGGGGCTTAAAAAAGGGGGGGAGGGAGCTGTCTGCTGGATTATCCAGCAATGAAGTTAACAAGCCCCTTCTTGGTCACACAAATGCCCAATCAGCATGTTGAAGTGTATGTATGTGTGCGTGGGGGGGGTGTGTGTGTGTAATAAAATACAAAGGAGCCCATGTTATAAAACAGAGATATTTTTAAATGCTGTCATATTTTGGGACCTACAAATAAGTACATAGAAACTAAGTAAATAGAAAAACTAAGGCAATTATTAACTCAAAAAAAGATACAAGAAAGAGAGTATCATCATAGTATACTATATGGCTCAGCCACGAACACTATTTACACAATCAAAATAATGTAATGAATATCAATGTAACCAAAAACTGTGATGTAACCATATTGGCAGGATAGGAAAGGGAGGTGGGGGTGGGGGGTGCACACGCCTACTTTAATCCATAGTAAAACATGAAGAAATAACATCTAAAGTGAACAATCAGGAAATAGTACTGCAAATTTGTATAACTTACAAATATGATAGTAATACTATATGTCAGGAAGAACAGCGAAAAGGATTGGAAGTGACTGTCACAGACATAATAATGGTCCCTCAAAGATGTCCATGTCCCAAACCCTGAACCTATGAACATGTTAAATTACAGGGGTCCTCAAACTACGGCCTGCGGGCCACATGAGGCAGTGTGATTGTATTTGTTCCCATTTTGTTTTTTTACTTCAAAATAAGATATGTGCAGTGTGCATAGGAATTTGTTCACAGTTTTTTTTTAAACTATAGTCTGGCCCTCCAACAGTCTGAAGGACAGTGAACTGGCCCCCTGTTTAAAAAGTTTGAGGACCCCTTCAGGGGAAACTAAGACTGTGAAGGAAATTAAGGTTGTTCATCAATTGATCTTCAAAGAGGAGACTGTTGTATCCAGGTGAGCCCAATGTAATCACAGGGGTTCTTAAAAGTGGGAAAGAGAGGAAAGAGAAGAGAATCAGATGAAGATGCGACTGTGGACAAAGGTCAGAGTGACGCAATGGGAGAAGAACTCGACTGCCCCTTCCTGGCTTTGAAACAGAAGAAGGGGACCCTGAGAAATGCAGTTCCAGTTGCCAGAATAAACAAGAAAACAGATTCTTTCCGGAAAGAAACGCAACCGTAATGCCTTCATTTTCACCCAGTGAGACTTTTTTTCTTTTTTTTGAGACAGAGTCTCACTATGTCACCCTTGGTAGAGTGCCACGGCATCACAACTCACAGCAACCTCAAATTCTTGGGCTTAAGAGATTCTCTTGCCTCAGAGAATAGCTGAAGCAAGTAGCTGTGACTACAGGCGCCAACCACAACACTGGGCTATTTTTTGGTTGTAGCTGTCGTTGTTATTGGGCAGGCTCAGGCTGGGTTCGAACCCGCCAGCTCCGGTGTATGTGGCTGGCACCATAGATGCTGAGCTACAGCCACAGAGACTTTTTTCAGTCTTCTAACCTATAGATCTTTAAGATAAATTTGGTTATTTTTAAGCCAGTTGTTCTCAACCTTCCTAATGCTGCGGCCCTTTAACATAGTTCCTGTGGCTTGTGTTGAGAATTGCTGTTTTAAGCCATTCAGTTTGTGGAAATTGTTACTGCAACAATAAAAAATCACATTCAGTGACTGACTCTGGGAGCAGATCATCAGGATGAGGAGGGGTAACACAGTCTTCTTTAAAATTTGTGGGTTTTTTGAGACAAAATCTCACTATGTCACACTTGGTAGAGAGCTGTGGCATCACAGCTCACAACAACCTCAAACTCTTGGGCTTAAGCAATTCCCTTGCCTCAGCCTCCCAAGTAGCTGGGACTACAGGCGCCCGCCACAACGCCCAGCTATTTTTTGGTTGCAGTTATCACTGTTGTTTAGCAGGCCCAGGCCGGGCTCTAACCCACCAGCTTTGATATATATGGTTGACACCCTACTCGCTGAGCTACAGGCACGGAGCCAAAGCTTTCATATTTTTATGTGGTGTTTTTCAACTTTCAAAACTATATATATGTAAGTTAAATACAAATTAAAATTTAATTTCAAAAGGAGAAATTCTCTTTCTTCTCATATCTCACAATATGGAGGAGGAAACAGACAACTGAGCCAGCAATAACAACAGACATAAAAAGGCACGGGCAAGAAAAGCATCTCTCTTAGATGTGAGGGGAGTCTGAAAGGAGAAGTAGCAGTTAGTCAAGAACAGCAGAAAAAGGCCTTCAGGTGAGGGAACAAGTCTTCGTGTGTGGGAGAACCTGGCCTTTGTGAATGAGTTTGGAACCACTAGGTATCCAGTAGGTCTGGCAGAGCCATCAGGAAAGGCTGGGCGGCCATTCTCAACACCAGCAGGTCTCCTCAGTTGGGGTGTGAGACTGCTGTGCATATTTGGGGAGGGTCAGGACAAGTGAAGGCCCAAGATGAAACACAACATGTTTCTAGACCATAAACTGCATTCAACAGTAAAAGAATTTTTTTTTTTGAAGACACAGTCTCACTTTGTCATCTTCAATAGAGTGCTTTGGCATCATAGCTCACAGCAACCTCAAACACTTGGGCTCAACTGATTCTCTTGGCTCAGCACCCAGAGTAGCTGGGACTACAGGCACCTGCCACGTGCCTGGCTAATTTTTAGACACGAGTCTCACTATTGCTCAGGTTGGTCTCAAACTCATGAGCTCAAGCAATCCAGGATTTCAGGTGTGAACCACTGGGCCCACCCTAACAGTAAAACAATTTTAAATTTACAATACATTTAAATACTTTTATACTAAAACCAGCACAAGCATGTTACAGAGAATACAAAACTTACCTGGATTTTTAATATAAAAATTGCAAACTTCGAGGTGACCTTTTGCTTGCAAAGCCTACTTTAGACACTAAACTACTCACTGACCATTAAGCACCAAGACTCAATTTTCACTGTAATTAATCAGGGTCAGAAGAAAATCAGGAAGCAGTACAGCATACATCCATCAAAGCCTCTAGGACTTCACACCAGCAACCTGTTGGTAGATGCCACCCTCCCAAGGTGGGCACAAAATGCCCTTAGGGTCTCGCCCAACACTGGTCAGAAAGTTGACAAGCATCTCATACTTTTCCAAAGGGGCTGGGTCCTGCTATAGCCAGGTGTGTTAGCTCAGCCTGGGGAGACAGAAAAATCATCACACTGAATTCTTCCTGGACGTGCTGTTTTACCCATAGGCTGCCAGCATGCCCGACTCAGCATTCCCAGAATCATCAAGAAGAGCCCCAGTTCCACCCCCAATGCTACAGGCCTCAGAGAGAGACTACATTAAAGACTCTTTCCATGGAAGGAAGTCAAGAAATAGGGTACATCTCCTGGGACAGGGTGTCCCTTGTGGTCCACAATACAAGGGTGGAAACTTTTTCTATTGTTGTAGCTGTTTTTATTGTAAAAACACTAACCACATGAGAGAGACCAGGGGAACTCTTTTTCTATAACAAGCCACTGCTGTTGACCACAGAAGAGAAGGGGGAAAAAAAAAAATCAATGGAAGGCCACACAGAAGTAAAAAGCAAGTTAATTGGGTTTGGTTTATTTGCCTCTTATTCGTGTGTAAAACACGTACACATCCAAAAAGATTGAACTCAAATGATTTTAAAATTAAGAACAGACAACAGACACCTGTGGCTCAGTGAGTAGGGCGCTGGCCCCATATACCAAGGGTGGTGGGTTCAAACCCGGTGGTGGGCCAAACTGCAACAAAAAATAGCTGGACGTTGTGGCAGGCGCCTGTAGTCCCAGCTACTCGGAAGGCTGAGGCAAGAGAATCATCTAAGCCCGGGAGCTGGAAGTTACTGTGAGCTGTGACACCACAGCACTCTACTGAGGGCAACAGAGTAAGACTCTGTCTCTAAAAAAAAAAAAAAAAAATTATGTGTATATGTATTTAAATACACCACAGCTGGGCTGGATGCAGTGGCTCACACCTATAATCCTAGCACTTGAGAGGGGGAGGCTAATATATTGCCTGAGCTCATGAGTTCGAGACCAACTCCAGCAAGAGCAAGACCTTGTCTCTAAAAATAGCAGGGCATTATGGCAGGCGCCTGTAGTCCCAGCTACTTGGGAGGTAAAAGCAAGAGAATCACTTAAGCCCAAGAGTTTGAGGTTGCTGTAAGCTAAGACACCACGGCACTCTATCAAGGGTAACAAAGTGAGACTCTATCTCAAAAATAAATAAATACACCACTGCCTGGTGCAGTGGCGGGCGCCTATAGTCCCAGCTATTCAGGAGACGAGGCAAGAGGATAGTTCAAGCCCAAGAGTTCAAGGCCAGCCTGGGAAATGTAGTTAGACCCTGTTTCTAAAAATAATGATGATAATAATAATAATAAAGCTACAAAGTTGTATCATCGGCAAAAAGGATGAATGAGGGAGTAGAGCAAGGAGAAAGATACAACAAGAGGAAAGGAAATGGATAGAGGAGAGAGACATGGGAAAAGGCTGGGGGATAGTAAGATTCGGAGACAGACACACGTGCCTAACCATAAACAAAAAGGGGGAGCAGGGTGGCACCCGTGGCTCAGTGGGTAGGGCGTCAGCCACCTATACCCAGGGGCCTACTAAGACAACAATGACAACTGCAACAAAAATAGCCGGGCGTTGTAGCGAGTGCCTATAGTCCCAGCTACTTGGGAGGGAGAGGTATGAGAATCACTTAAGCCCAAGCGTTTGAGGTTGCTGTGAGCTGTGATGCAACAGCGCTCTACCCAGGGCGACAGCTTGAGACTCTGTCTCAAAAAAATAAAAAATAAAAAGGGGGGGAGCAACTAAGGATCCATAGAGACATCTGGGGCCTGACAAGTTAGCCAAAGTACGGTACTTAGCCTTCAAAATATCATCTACCTTTTATCCTTGTCTTTGAATGGTTAATATCATGGTAAACCACCATTCACAGCTCTTTAATTGCTCACTGAAACATTCTGAGGCTTAGCTCAGGTCACAGGACAGAGGCTCCCAGCAAATGAACTACAATTCAGTACATCAGTCATCTCAAAGCATCTCCTCAGAAACACTATTTCATAAAACATACAAAGCACCAATGAAAGTTAGAGGAGAAAATCCTGCTTCCATTGAAAACAAAATTCCATGGAAAACTTTTTTTTAGGTTTGCATTTTAAAAAGATCTAGGATGTCAGCAGAACTAGGTTCTACCTCAGCATTCACCAGCATCACCCCCAGCACACCTGACTCCCCACATATTCAATTCTGCCTGCCCCAGTGGATCTAAGGCCTCAGCTGGCCCCAACACTAAGCAGCATCCACCATACTCAGCAATCTAAGGGTCAACATGAGAGATCCTGAGGAGATACCCAGTTACCATCCACCTGACACCCTAGCCTAAACCAAGCTTCAGCTCCCTTCACTCCAAGACCTATACAAGTGCTCTGCTGTTTCACATCTGACAGAGCCCTCCTTCTGAGTTCCATCCCTTTCTCCCTTGAGCTTGGTTTCTGTAGTTTTCTCTTCCCCACATGAAAGACCCCTAACCTCACACCTCCTCTGGTCTTTTTCTCCAACCTCTCCCTTCTTCTGAGCCTATTTTCTCCTCTCTTCCCTCTACCCAATCTTAGAAACATTTCTCTCAGAGAAGGAGAGAGGTTAACAGATACATGTGAACACAGACCTCAAATCAACCTGCCTGAGTTCCTGGCCCAGCCCCACATCTTACTAAGACATGTGGCCTTGTACAAACCTCCCAACCCAGGCAGCGCCTGTGGCTCAGTGGGCAGGGCACTGGCCCCATATACCAAGGGTGGCAGGTTCAAACACAGCCCTGGCCAAACTGCAACAAAAAAATAGCCTTGTGACCGGTGCCTGTAGTCCCAGCTACTCGGGAGGCTGAGGCAAGGGAATCGCCTAACCCCAGGAGTTGGAGGTTGCTGTGAGCTGTGTGACACCATGGCACTCTACTAAGGGCGATAAAGTGAAACTCTGTCTCTACAAAAAAAAAAAAAAACAAACAAAAAAAACAAACTTCCCAACTGCTCAAATTCCTCAGTGAGGGGACTGACCCTGGCTATCACAGAAGCCTCTTCCAAATCAAACATAAAAACTAAACATCCTCCTGTATAACCATAAATAAAACAATGAGTTAAAAATCCACAGGCCGAGAGAATGAACTATAGAAATACCTTTCTTCAGCAGTCTCTCACCCCACCCTCATCTCCCACAGTCTCACTCTGAAGGATTTGACCTGTCTATATGGAAAAGCATTTCACTGTGGACCATTCTAGCTCTGAATTATGTGCATACAGTAAAACCTCACAAATCACACCAATCAAGGAAAAGGTGAATGTGACTCCAACAGAAGCCTATGTTGCCATGTCATGCCACTATTCAATACTGTGAATTTCACATCAATTCAGCCATAGGAAACAATCTGAAACTGCCATCACAAACTGTACTTGGGAATCTAAGAACAGGAGTGCTGACAGGAACTCTGGAAAATCATCTGCTCTAAAAATCCTCCATTTTACCAGCAAGAACATAGGCCCAGAGAAGGGAAACCACTGGCCCAAAGACTGGTGGCCAGGACCAAAGCCAGTTGTCCAGAGCTCCTACGCCAGAGCTTTTTGAGACCATCCATTGCTTTTCCATATAGACAGGTCAAATCCTAAATTACCTGTAAATACTCTTTACAAAAAATCTATATCCATGTCCAGGGAAGGGTCCAGAGCTAAGTTTGGATGACCAGATGATTATCAATGCTATACAATAATCTTTCCTGGACCCTGTCCTTTCATTCTTTTGCAAAGAAAACCCCAGACACTGCTATCTGTACTGAACTCTGTTTGTGAAAGGGGGAAAGAGGAGATTGCTGAACAGTGCTTTGTTCTCCCAGTAAGAAGCATTTTGTTCATCCTTTCCCATAACTCCTACCCAGTCCCCAATATTCCCAATCTCTTCAGAAAAGTTTACAGAAACTCTCCAACTATAAGAAATGAAAGCAGGTAAGAGAAAGGGCTACCAAGGTGGGTGTGGTGTGGAAGATGACAATACCTACCCATCTCTTAACCCTGTGGTGAGCATTTTACTTCAGGTGCTAATTCCCAGCGAGGCAGCCTCCAGAACTAGCAGACTGGGGGTCCTCCAGCTGAGAAATGTGCTCTCTGCAACCCCTGGAGAACTAACCCTTTCCTAACCATCTACTCCAACAGAGCCAGAGCAGAAGGGCCAAAAGACCAACCCTTCCCTCCTTTCCCCTCAGGCCAAGAGCAGACACAAGAGCTCGTTTGCAAGGGGGCTATTTAAGGAAGCATCAAGAGGGTGGGGCAGAAAATTGCTGTCAGCATCCTTGTTCTTCCCCCTCCCCCTCCCAACCCAAACACACATACACCTCACTCTGTAGACAGCCAGCTACCTCATCTGTCTCTGAGGGCTATAGATATGGAATCTCCAAATGTCCATCACGTGTTTTCTGTCACTGACACTGGTGTCCCCCTCTGCTGCCCACCTCCCCTTACTTCAACCCTCCTATTTTCACCACCAAGCTACCTTTCCAACTAAAACCACAAAATTGAATCTAAGCAAAGGAGCTCAAAACACAAGTAGAGACAAACAAGCCATCCCTGGCCTTCACAGAGAGAAAATGGGCCCAAAGGGGCTGGGGTAGGGGAGACCCAGTCAGGAGCCTGATGGCCAGATGGGTTCCAAGATTTCTAAATGAACCTCCCTCCTATGGACGGTGAATCAATTTCAGCAATTCCAGCAGGTCAGCCCTGTAACAACAGGAGCATCCCAGCAGCTCAGTGTTCAAAACAAAAATCCAAAGGCTCAGCCAGAACATGCTGGGAAAACCCAGGGACTGGATAAAAAGAGCCACGCTTAGTGGGATCCCTTCTGCTTTTATGTTGCAATGCAATAGCGTAACAAATTGTCTGCCTGAAGAAAGCATACACTGGTGAATTTCAAAGCCATCTTACAACAGAGGATGCACAGGGATGCAGAATTCGACAGCACATTCCCGCATGAAAGGAACATAATGACTTTGAGCCTCTTCCCCCCCACCCTCACTCACCCACCCCCGTCTCGAATGGCGCTACCGCTTATCAAGGGCCACTTCGGAAAGCAGCGAGGTGAGAGCAGGAGGTGCCCAGTGAATTCAGAGAAAGGAGTTGCTTTCTGTCCCTGCCGGTGATGAGCCGCCTAGCAAGATGCTGTCAGCTGCTAGAGGACACGAAGGAGCACGGCGGTGCGGCCGGAATGGGCAGGCAGGTGTCCCCGGGCGCTCACACACGTACCGCTCTCCCAGGCGCGTCGTCCTTGCGCCCCTCCCGCCGCCCTCTCCTCAGGGGATGCCGACGAATGGACACACCTGAGATGCCTCCGTCCTGCCGCTCGTTTCCTCCTTCTTCCTCTGGCTGCTGCAGAGGAGCCCCTCCTCGGTAGTTTCACTTTACAGCACAAACCCACCAGGGCTTTGATGTCTCCTCTACCCACCCACCTTGCAGCCAGCCTGAAGCAGACGGGTATTCCCTCCCAGCAGAGGCCATGATCGCACTACCCCACCCACCAAAAAAAAATCAATTAATGAATTAATTAAAACCTAGGAAGCACCCCCCGCCCAGATCCTCCGCACCCTGGGGAACTTTCCTTAAAAACTGGGGATCCACCAACCAGGCAGGACAGACGGTTCGGCCGCGTGGGACCACGGCTTTCCCCGCGATCACGGGAGGATGCTCTGGAGGGGGGACCCCAAATCCCTCCAACAGCTGGCCCTTTAAATGTGCCTCCTCCGAGCGCGGAACAAAGGCGCCGCCCGCGGGGGCCGGGCAGGCGCACACTCTAGGCGCCGTCGCCGCTGAGCGGGTAAGCGCGGCCGGGCGGGCAGCGGGCGCGGGCTTACCTTGCGGGTCGCCGGCGGAGTGCGCGCGTCCGGCCCCACTCGCACTACACGCTTCAGTCGGCCCCGTTCTGTTTTTCTGGGACTCGGAGCTGACTTCACCGACACTCCGCCGACAGCCAATGGGCTGCGGCGCCCGCCCCCTCATTAGCATGTCTCTGGAACCGTCCACTCTGGCCGAGCTGGAGCGGCAGGCGGGGCCTGGAGGCTGGGCCGGGCGGGACCGTGACAGGAAGGGGCGTGCGCTCCAAAGGCAGGCAAGGGGGCTCCGAGCCACCCAGCGCCGGCTTTGTAGCCTGCGCGCGCGGGCCCGCCGGTCTCCGCTGCGAAGGCGCGCGGACCGAGTAACCCGTTCTGTCCTGGCCCGGCTGCGGGCTGGGCGAGACGCAGGCCAGGCGCGCCTCCTAGTCCTTCAAAGGGTGACCCACCGGGAGCTCAGGTGGAACCTCGGGCATAAAATCACATAAAAGCTGTTAAATTATTTAACCCCTGTACCCCAGTTTAGTCATCTGTAAAATGGTATAATAGGGTGGCGCCTGTAGCTCAAGCAGGTAAGCAGCTCCAGACACATACGCCAGAGCTGGTGGGTTCGAACCCAGCCCAGGACCGCCTAACAACATGACAACTACAACCAAAAAATAGCCGCGCGTTGTGGCAGGCGCCTGTAGTCCCAGCTACTTGGGAGGCTGAGGCAAGAGAATCGCTTAAGCCCAAGAGTTTGTGGTTGTGAGCTGTGACGCCACGACACTCTACTCAGGGCAATAGCTTGAGACTCTGTCTCAAAAGAAAAAAAAAAAAAGGTATAATAGTACCGATTTCATAGCATATAATGAAGATTAATATAGTTAACGTAGGGGAAACGTTTATATCAGTGCCCGGCCAGTGCACTACATACATGTTCGCTACAGTCGTTAGTATGTATGCTCTGTTCCAGCCAGTATGCTTAATATTATACTTCCTAGAATTTTCTCATTCGACCTTATAAGGCAGAGAGGCACTATTACTAATCCCTGTTTTTCAAGTAGGAAAAATGGAAAATAATTACTATTTTCAAGTGGGAAAACTGAGATGTAATTTAAGTAGCTTGTCCATCATCACACAGCAAGTGGTGCAACCAGGATTTGGACACAGACTCCGAAATTTCACTCATGCAACACACATATATTCAAGGGCTCCATAGCAGGCATGTGCTGGGCCCAGGGAATACTGCAGAAAACAAGACAGGCAAGGCCCATCCCCTTAGGAAGCTTCCATTTTAGTGAGGGAGACAAACAAATGAATAAACAAACTAGATCATCTGCAATGAGAAGAGTAGAGCAGATGCCATAAAGCAGGGTAATCCCAAGTGGAGGAAAGGCACTGTGATTGGGTTCAAGACTAACCACTGTCCTATACCATCCTCCTGCCCTCCTCCAGTCCCACTCAGTGCTACAGAAGAGGGAAAGTGCTTGTCCAAAGTCAGGGGACCAGCAAAGCTCCCTCCACAGCCAGCTCTCTATATTCCTAAAGACATCCCTGTAGGTAGGAGAGTCATCTCCCTTGGGCTGAGCACAACTGATTTTTGTCAGCTGCCCTTTGCAGGATTCTTCAGCCAGAGCACATTCCCAGAGAACAGGCTGTGTGCAGCTGGGTAAGGACAGGCTTTCATGACTACACAGGCTGATGGGAATCTCATCTGCAAAGGTTTTGAGATGTAAGGAAACAGTGGCAAGTCTTTGCTGAGCACCTGCTGTCCTCTGCTGTGGGGGGAAAAAATTAGAAGACTAGCTGTCTGGGAGCTTACTCTGTAACTGAGGAGACAAGAAACTGCTACACCTAGCCTACACCTTTGCCCATCCACACCTCATCATGTAGTTTTGCAAAGAACACTTCACAGGCTCTGCTATTAACTTAGTCCAGAATCTGGCCAAGACAGTTCTCTCTGGGCTATAAAGTAATAAAAGGGCAATTATTTATTGTGTACATTTTGTGTGCTATACACCATACTGTACTTGTGCTGAACATTTTATATGCATTAACTCACATCCACTGCACAACAACCCCAAGTGGGAGTACTACAGTTATCCTGAGGTTATCCACAAAGGTAGAAAATAAAGAGTAGAGAGACTAACTAAGTTACTTACTTAGCAAATTCAGGGCAACATAATATTTAGAATAGCTATACAGGCAAAAAATTTCAAAACAATCCACATGTCCAATTTAAGTGGATTGTTTAAGAAAATTATAGTACAACTATATAACAGAATACTATACAGCAACAAAAAATGAAGGGGGTATTTATTGATACATAAAGATGCTTATAATGTTATTGAATGGAAAGGTTGAAAACTAGTTTTACACTGCAATCCTAGTAGACATATTCTTGTGGTATTATGAGCAATTGTTTTTGTTCATCTATCTTTTAAATATTTTTCATCATAAAAATCTACCAAATGTTCAATGAAAACAAAACAAAATAATTTTGAAATGAAAAACAGGACTATCAGCTCTGCGCCTGTGGCTCAAGCAGCTAAGGCGCCAGCCACATACACCCGAGCTGACACGTTCGAATCCAGCCCAGCCCGCCAAACAACAATGATGGCTGCAACCCAAAATAGGCGGGGTGTTGTGGCCCCTGTAGTCCCAGCTACTTGGGAGGCAGAGGCAGGAGAATCGCTCGAGCCCAGGAGTTGGAGGTTGCTGTGAGCTGGTGCCATGGCACTCTACCCAGGGGGACAGCTTGGGGCTCGGTCTCAAAAAAAAAAAAAAAAAAAGAAAAACAAGACTATCAGTGGAGATTTGATCTGTAGTCAAGGTCATCCCTATATGTCTGTAGCCCTCAACCCCCGGGCTGTGGACTAGTACTGGTCCCTGGCCTGTTAGGGACTGGGCTGCACAGCAGGAGGTGAGGAGTAGCTGAGTGAGAAAAGCTTTATCTGTATTAACAGCTGCTCCCTGTGGCTTGCATCACTGCCTGAGCTTCACCTCCTGTCAGATAAGTGGCAGCATTAGATTCTCATGGGAGCTCAGACCCTACTGTAAACTGGCATGCAAAGGACATAGGGTTTATGCTCCTTATAAGAATCTAATGCCTGATGATCTGAGGTGGAGCTGAAATGGTTATGCTAGCACTGGGGAGCAGCTGCAAATACAGATTATCATTAGCAGAGAGGTTTGACTACGTAGAGATCATAATAAATCAGTTGCTTGAAGACTCATCAAAACTGTCCCTCCACCCCATCTATGGAAGAATTGTCTTCCATGAAACCAGTCCCTGGTGCCAAAAATGTTGGAGACCACTGACATAAGTGGGAAACTGTCTTGAGGAATCTTATGAGACACCTAAGTCTTTAAATCATCCCTCAAATGTTGAACCCACTGCTGGTTCCCATCTGTAGGACTTTTGCTTTTCTCACTATAAAGCATAACATTTCCATTGGGGTTTATGAAAGAAATGGGAAAGTACTAGAAAAGATCAGGAGGGAAGAAAAGAGAGAGAAAGAAAAATTCTACCATCCTTTCAAGATTCATATCAAATGACTCTTCCAAAAAGTTTTGGAAATCCTGGTCTTTAAAAATTTTTTTTTTTTTTTTTTTTTTGCTGTTTTTGGCTGGGGCTGGGTTTGAACCAGCCACCTCCTGCATATAGGGCCAGCACCCTACTCCTTTGAGCCACAGGAACCACCCAGTCTTTTGACATTTTAACAATGAAAGCAACCCAAGAAACTATCAGTGTAATTGCATCACTTCATCCCTGCCTCCAGTCATTCACTGCTTCCTCTGGGCAGCAGACCCTGTGCTAGGTGCTGGTAATACAGTGGTGAGAGTGAGACCTGCTCCCTACTTCCCAAAGGTGAGCCCTGAGGAAGCAGAGGCCCAGGGAGGTTGGTGTGGAGCAAGGCCAGCTCTGTGGGTATGCAGTCTAGTCTGAGAAGGGTCTCACACTTGGTCTCATGCTCTGCTCTCACCATCTTGAAATTTTTCATTTTTGAACAAGGGAGCCCAAACTTTCATTTTCAGCTGGGCCCTATAAATTATGTTGCCTATCCTTGGGAAGGGAAACATCAACACCTTATCAGTGAATCAGTGAGTAAAGCTTCAGGCTTTCCAGGCTCAAGCCTAAGACAGAGGAATGAGTCTCTTAGACCAATTTTTCTTTCTTTCTTTCTTTTTTTTTGCAGTTTTTGGCCAGGGCCAGGTTTGAACTCGCCATCTCCAGTATATGGGGCTGGCGCCCTACTCCTTGAGTCACAGGCACCACCCTAGACCAATTCTCAATGCTCTCATCCCCAAGTCCCTGGGGAAATGGGGAGCATGGAGGGTTCCTGCTTTGCATAGAATTTCATTTCTTCCTTTCTCATGGAACTTGCCATATTTGGCATAAACTCTTGTATATTTGTATGTAATCTTATCCCTCATTCCCTCTCCCCACCAGAGTGTAAATTCCATGAGGCTATGGCTTGTGTCTGCTCATCTCAAACAGTGCTTAGTACTGTGTTTTACATGCTGTTTAAAATGTGCTTAAATTTAATTTAATCTTATTAGTAACTCCTCGTTTTCTCTTCATGTGCATCAGATTATTCCCAGCAGTCTTTCCACTGTTGGAGAGAAATATAAATATCAAGCAGGAGAGTCATGTACACAAACCAGTATCGTAAACGCGCCATAGGAAGCATCCCCCAAGCAGGCCGTAAGTGTGAGGAATTAGGTGACAAGACAGCAAGATTTTGCAGAGGCCAACCCTGAGTCATCAGCCTGTACTTTGCCCTCAGGGTCACACAGGGTGGGAGAGAGGGAAGTTAACTAAAGGATCTAGACATGGCAGTAGTGTAGTGGTTAGGGCTGCAGGTTCCAGAGCCAAAGACACTGGCTCCAACACCTAACATGGAACTCTTGTGCAGGCTTCCCTCACTGTAATGCGCGGATAACACAACCTGTTGGAGCTTTGCTTGCAAGCTATAGACCAAGTTTGCTTGCAAGCATATAAAGCTCCTAATCACTGCTTGATACTTCTGCTTATGTGATATTATTATTAATATTACTAGGAAGCAATGTTGAGAAAGATGCCATGTATTCTTTCTTTCTTTCTTTCTTTCTTTTTTTTTTTAATAGACGGGAGTCTTGCTATTGCTCTGCCTGATCTCAAACTTCTATGCTCAAGGGATCCTCCCACCTCAGCCTTCCAAAGTGTGGGGATTACAAGCACAAGCCACCATGCCTGGCTGAGATGTCCTCTTAAAATGTATTGGTTTTGATCATTTGTTTTCCCAGTTACCCAAAAGATTGACCACAGTTATTGTCAGAGATCCTATGCTTGGGAATAGTAGGAGAGAAGAAGAAAATCAAATTGAAAAAAAGGGAGTTATGAATCAAAGCGTTTAGCTGCTGCATCTCTGAAAACCTTGGTGATGATTTGTACCTGATGTCTTTTGAAGCATATTTTATTTTATTTTATTTTATTTTGCAGTTTTTGGCCGGGGCTGGGTTTGAATCCGCCACCTCCAGCATATGGAGCCAGCGCCCTACTCCTTTGAGCCACAAGCGCCGCCCATTGAAGCATATTTTAAAAAGTGAAGCAAGTAGTAAAAAGAGCAAAACACGCTTAAAGAACTAATTTTCTTGTTTCTGAGTAATTACTGAGGAAAAAAAAAAGCAAATCTACACATTCATACCTGAAGGGACAGAACTGATTGAAGACTATGGAATTCCAAAGCCAAAAATTCCACATTCTTTGGAAGTCAGTGCTGGTGAGATGAGTGGAGATTGGTCAGAACATGAGCCTGGGGGCAGGTAGAAAAGGAGAGGCCTAGTGGGATCATTGCATGTGGGAGGCAGGATAGGGATTAGTATGAGTCAGTATCTCCATAATTCTGGTCCTGGGACCTCTGTTTATCAATCTAAAAACACTTGCTCCAACATGTTTTGTTTTATGGCTTGGGTGAGAATATGTAGACTTAACAGAACCTCAAATATTTTATTGTATTTGACCAAGTGTGCAACGTTTGGCTTGGAGATTATTTTATGCTATTACATAGTCAAAATACACACATGTATAATGTTTCCTGGGTGGAGCTTTGAGAGAAATGAGAAGTTCAGAATAAACTTCAATAGACTTCTACTGTGTCATTGGAAAGATCTGCCCTCAGTTGGGGTTTGGGAGAGGGACAGGAAGAGGTGGCAGTCCAAAAGCAACTGATGGGAGATCAGTTTTTTCTAACTGGGGCACAGGATTCATTAGTTAGAAAATGCCCAGTTTGCCTTAGAAGACTTACTACTCTAAAATAAGTTAGTTAATGAAAAGTTCCACTAGAGAAAACCATTCCTAGGGCTGGTTTTAAGACAACTTTCAGAGAGGCTTTATGACGGAGGCTAGAGAAATGAGAAGAAATACCAAGAAGGAGTAACAGAGGGAGAGAGGAAGAAAAAGAAGGTGGCAGAGAGCAAGGGAGAGCGCCAGAGAACACGAGAAAGGAAGAGACAGCATTTTTTTTTATTGTTAAATCATAGCTGTGTACATTAGTGCAATCGCCTGTACCCTTTCTAAGATGCACCATAGATGTGGTCCCACCCATTACCCTCCCTCCACCAAAACCTCGCCCCTCCCTTCCCCTTCCTTGGCCCTTTCCCCATAGTCTTGTGCTATAGTTGGGTTACAGCCTTCATGTGAAAGCTATAATTTAGCTTCCTAGTAGGGCTGAATACATTGGATACTTTTTCTTCCATTCTTGAGATACTTTGCTAAGAAGAATATGTTCCAGCTCCATCCATGTAAACATGAAAGAGGTAAGGTCTCCATCTTTTTTAAGGCTGCATAGTATTCCATGGTGTACATGTACCACAATTTATTATTGATCCATTGTGGGTCAGTGGGCACTGTTCTGTGGTTTTGAAATCATATGCATTCCTTGCATAATTAATGAAACAGTGAAATCCAAAAAGGGGAAAAGAATGAACCTAACTATGTTAAGTTGGTGGATAATCACACAAAGGAAAGAACTACTGCAACTAGTTTTAAAAGTTTGTTACGGGCTGGACACGGTGGCTCACACCTGTAATCCCAGCACTCTGGGAGGCTCAGGTGGAAGGATTGCTTGAGCTCAGGAGTTCAAAACCAGCCTGAGCAAGAGTGAGACCCTGTCCGTACTGAAAAAGTATTGGGCGTTGTGGTGGGTGCCTATCGTCCAGCTAATGCAGTGGCTGGGCCAGGAAGATCGCTTGAACCCAGGAATTTGAGGTTGCTGTGAGCCAGGCTGGTGCCACAGCACTCTAACCAGGACAACAGAGTGAGACACTGAAAAAATTTTAAAAAAAAGTTTTTGATGGGAAGAAAATATGGGGTAGATTACCCCAAAAAATCAATTCCAAATGATTTTAAAACTATAATTAATAATCTTATTATTAGCAGCAGGGTTTTTAAAAAACTATTATAAGCGTGTTGTGTAAGACAAAAAGAAATGACCTTGTTCGCAATCAGCAGATCTCCAATTTAGCTCTGGTGCACTGCACTGGGTGAAGCCCCTGGGTCTTCTGCAGAGAGGCAGGACACTTCCTCATTTTTACGTGCTCAATGCCTTAAACTGAAACCTAGGCACCCAGACTTGGGGGCTCAAATTCCCCAGCTCATAGCCCGCCCCATCTCAGCCAGGCCTCTCCCAGCCCCTCATGGCTCCAGGACTCCACCAATGCTCCTCCACCCACCAAACATCATGGGCAGGGTGTGTGTGGGGCCCATCCCTTCCCCCCGCTCCTGGTCCTCAGACCCATTACTGCTACCCCGTGTTGCTACCTCGATAGCCATTAACTCCTACAAAGGGATTTCTACAACTAGTATTTCATTGAATCCTCTCCTCAGCCCTGATTGAAAACTTCATGTTACAAATAAGGCCTTTTGACAAATGCCTAGTTGATGTAGCTTAGATCGATTTGGGCTCAAATCCACTATTAGCCCTGTTGACCTTGAGCAAATCATTGATTCAATCACTCAAAAACCAGTATTCACTACGTAAAGAACTGTCTCGGTGCTAGTAATACAGAGGCGAATCAGGGACACAGACACTGTTCTTTGGGGATGACTGAGGCTTCATATTCCCATCTGTCAAAATGGAAATATTGGTCTTTATCTCAAAGACTGAAATAGAAATATATTTATATTTATATTTGTGTGTATACACACACACACATGTATATGCACATGCATATGTGTTTTTAAATTCCATATAATTAGTACTAAGGTATCACATATCGTTTTATGTATGATATTATATGAGGAGGAAAGTTTGCACCAACAAGCTAACCAAATATTCAGGATGCCTGGGACACTACCAGATACTGACTTGATCTTCCAGACCTGCAGGAAACTGCCTGTTTCTAGGACCCGTAAGTCCAGAGGTGTTTATGAAGCACTGGCCCAGGCTGTACCCTGTGCTAAGTAATCAGTGGTTTCTCCCATAGTGTAGGACGGGGCCAAGAGCCTGCCACAACCATCTGTGGGTTTCCAGAAAACATCTAACAGCCCCGGGAGTCCTCTTGGAGTGTGATCTGTCCCAGCACTGATCTGGGTTTCAGTGATTTGAAACCCAGGCTTTGGAGGCAGAGGGACCTGGGTTTGCATTTCAGCCCTGCCATCTACTAGCTGGTGACTCTAGACAAGTTCCTTACCTCAGATGCCTCAAGTGAAAAAAAGCTGTAATAATACTACTGACTTCAGGGGACGGCTGAGAAAATTAAATGAGTTAATACATATAAAATGCTTTTAAGGACCTGAGACCAGGTTTTCTCCTACCACAGCCCAGACTTGGGGTTTCCCACTGGCCTGAGAGACTCAGGCATCCTAGAGCCCCCAGCACCATCAAGTATGTCCCTGGACAGAGGCCACAGCAGCTCCTGGCCCTACACAGGGGTGGTACAGGCCTCCCTCTCCACAGGGCTCAGCTCCAAGCAGTCCAGCTGGGTGCATCTGGCTGGGGAGATTAAATTATTTTTGAATTCCTAACTGAATGTTCTTTTAATGGAAACTTAATGACAGGCATTGAAATAGATTTCCTCCGTAACCCCTCCTCCCGCCACCCCCCACCCCCCCCCCGCGGCCCTGCGCTGCCCAGTTCCCGATAACCTTTATTCCCCACCCCTGGACTTTTATCTCCCCAATGACAAACAGCCCAGGCAGGACAGAAAGAGGAAATTCCACTCATTGTTCTCAAACTTCTGGCTTCCAAAATAAAACGCTCTGCCTCCCCTGTCAAGCTTTGATTGACACACACTTCCTGTAATGGCCGACAGCAACGGCCAGAGGCGGGGCCAGGCTCCTCTGCATGCTTTCCTTACCAGGGTTTCCTAACGTTTGTTCTAGACTGGGGGAGACCCCATGCCATTCCCAGGAGCATCCTGTTGAGGGGCCATCTCCAAGGAAGATGCTTCCTGCACTGTCTGCAGTCACCTGGGAAGTTCTTCCTTGAGGTCTTTGGACAGGTCACACCTGTCAGCCTGGAGGTAGACAAACATTCTTTTTTTTAATTTCAGATTAATATGAGGGTACAATGTTTGCTTTTGTTAGATAAAGTCCCTGTTGTAGCTGTGCCCCTCTCCCCGGAGGTGTGCCATGTACCTGACCTTGAGCCCATTAGACGAGAGCTCACCTGTCCTCGTCCTCCCCCCTCCTCTTCCCTCTCCCATCCCCCCAACTTGAATTAAATTGAGTTTTCCTCCTGTATGGGTCTGTAGTAATTCATCTACTGGCTTCATACGAACATTGAGTACATTGGAGACTCACTTCTCCATTCTTGTGATACGTTACTAAGAAGAATGTGTTTCAACTCCATCCAGGTTAATACAAAAGATGTGAAGTTACTGTCTTTTTTATGGCTGAATAGTATTCCGTGGCATACACATACCACAGCCTGTTAATCCATTCCCGTGTTGGTGGGCATTTAGGTTGTTTCTACATCTCGGCAATTGTGAATTGAGCTGCAATAAATAATCTAGTGCAAATGTCCTTCTAATAAAATGATTTTTTTCTTCTGGGGAGATGCCTGCTAATGGGGTTGTGGGATCCAAACATTAGCTCATCTCACTTCTCAGATTTGGCAACTGAGGGAGGATCTTTTCCTTCTACTTTTTTCTCACTTAGGAATCAATGATTTTTAGGTGTTGAGCCCTCTGCATTAAAGATAGCCTCCTGATTCTCAAGTGCAAATATGGGAGTTTTAGAGACAATCTAAGTCTGGGAAGGTTAAGCCAGGATCAGACACTCCACGTCAAAACCCCTACAGCAACAGAGATCGATTGGGCAGTTGAAGGGGAATCAATACCCAGGGAAATCTCAAATGTACGAGGCATCAGGGGATGCAGTTAATCTTGAGGAGAAATAGAAATATTGGCTTGCCTTTAACATGGGTAAATCAATGAACAGTAGCATGGTATACCTACAGCAACAGCTGTATCACTGTGACCAGATCCTACTGGGAAAAATGTCGTTGCATTTAGCCTTTGGTGTTAGCATTGACCTATAGGCAATTTGGCTTTCTGGGGTTTTCTGTCTCCCATCTACTATCTTTACTCTCTAAGATCCTATGTCCTGTTAACCCCCTCTTTCCAAATGCCTGAGGTTTTATGCCACTTATAGGTTTCAGCCACCTCTTAGAACTATCAAAAGTTACCTGTCCAGGCCTCCTTTCCTGAGGGTTTTAGTGGGTACAAGTGTGTTATTGGTGGCACAGTGCCTTCATCCTAATTAAGGAATATTTGGAAGTAGAAAGTCTTCCACTGAATAACCCAGAAGCAAATACCAATCAGAAAGCTCCCAAATGTTCAGCTCTCTAAACAATCAAAGGGAATGGACTGTTCATGATCATGTCACTTCCAGTGATCCTCAAGCCTGCCACCAACAAGCAGGGGACACACCCGAAGAAAAGGGTTTTGATGTCAATGACCAGCATCACTACCTCTGCCCTCCAGCTTGCAAAGGGGCTGCAGAGTCATAAAACCTCATGACAACGGGTCAGCAGAGGGTTCCAGCTCCATAGAGCCTGTGACACCTGACTTCTTTTAACTTTGTGAGCAAGTTAAATTGTGGTGCCAAAGCGCTCACAGGCACAGAGCAATGTCTGTGTGGGTCAGTTGTCCTCACTGTCATGGTCTGTGACAAGGTCTCTGTGACTCTGAACCCATCAGATTTCCCACTGGTCTTGGCTGGAAGGAGCAGAGTGTATGCACGGATCTGTGCAAACCCAACCCAAGGCTTGCAGAAATAGCACCATCCCTTCAGACAACTGCTGGCAGCTGCCCCTGGATGTGCCAAAACTCACGCGGGGGAGACTGGAAGGAGCTGTGCAGGAAGGGGTGTGCCTGCAGCCAAGGTCATCACAAAACAAATGTGACCTAGGTGCCACCTCCCCACCTGTCCCACCCATTCCAGGAGAAAGTCCTCCCCCAGCAAGATATCCCCCAGCTGGCCTGTCTCAACTAGTGCCCAATAACTGACACTTCTGAGTAGTGCACACAGTTTCAGAAATTTAATATATTAATTAACACACTGAAAACATTTTGATTTCTAAGCAGCTTTAAGTACCATTCTTTCCAAGACATGTTTAAAACAATGCAAGTAGGAAACCAAACAAGACATTCACAGAAAAACGCTGAAGGTCAATCCTTCCATTAAGTTGGAAGATGAGGTGCTGGCTGTCAGGGACAGGCAGACCAGTGTGTTGCAACTCTGGGGCCACCTCCCATTTCTTTTTCTTTCCCACTTTTTCTTTAGAAATAGCATTTCAGTATAAACTCTAGACAGAGAACAGAAACTTTCTTCTCAGCAGCACTAGCAGTATGTTCCTTTCTAGACGGAGTCTGCACCTTCCAATTCCCCATTGCCCTCTTGGAAAAGCAGGAAATACACTATTGACAGATTTGTAGCCCCTTAACCAATCCACTACGTTGAACTCAAGCGTTCCATCTTACAGGAAGGCATTCGTGGAGATTCTGGAGTGTGGAGTTAGCCTCCCCTAGAACTGTTCTTTGTGTAACAGTCTTTCTTACTGCCATCCACCTCCCCTAACTCAGGAGACAATTTTTCCATTGATAAAAGTCAGCATTAAAATAAAAGTGGAGTCTTTCTTCTTTTTTTTTTTTTTTTAATATAGAGAAGAGTCTCACTTTATGGCCCTTTAGTAGAGTGCCGTGGCATCACACAGCTCACAGCAACCTCCAGCTCTTGGGCTTAAGCAATTCTCTTGCCTCAGCCTCCCAAGTAGCTGGGACTATAGGTGCTTGCCACAACACACGGCTTTTTTTGTTGCTGTTTGGCTGTGGCCGGGTTTGAACCTGCCACCCTTGGTATGTGGGGTTGGCGCTACTGAGCCACAGGTGCCACAGGTACCACACTGAGCCACACAGGTACCCACTGAGCCACAGGCGCTGCCCCCAAGGATATTTTTTAATGCATAATTCTCAATAGTAAAAAATTGGAGTCAACCCACATGTCCAATAATAGGGAAATGGTTATATAAATTGTGATTCTTGTATGTTATATAGCTATGGAAAATTATGTTTTTGAAGAATTTAACTTTTTTTTTTTTGAGACAGAGTCTCACTTTGTTCCCCTTGTTAGAGTGCCATAGCAAGCTCAAACTCTTGGGCTCAAGCGACTCTCTTGACTCAGCCTCCCTCCTCTGGGACTACAGGCCTGCCACAACACCCAGATAGTTTTAGAGATGGGGTCTTGCTCTTGCTCAGGCTGGTCTCAAACTCCTGAGCTCAAGGAATCCACCTGTCTTGGCCTCTTAGAATGCTCATATTACAGACATCAGCCACAGTGCCCAGTCTCAATTTTTGAAGAATATTCAATGTCATAGATATATGTTCTTCTTTTTTCCTCAACACATTCAAAACCTAGACATATGTTCTTGATATAATATTCAGATGAAAAAAGCAGAATAAATATTGAACACTATACTTTAAAGGGGTGAACTTTATGGTATGTAAATGATCTCAATACAAATTTTGTATGACAAAAAAATTGAACACACGCACAAAATATGTAAGAACAGGACAAAGGCTGGAAGAGAATACATTATGATGCTAATAGCAGTTACTTCTAAGAACTGGAATTTTGCAAAATTTTAATAGCCTTGTTTGTGGTTTTCTCAAACCATACAGAAGACTGAAGAGCAAGAAAAAGTGTGAAAATTGGAAAATGTGTAAAGTTGAAATGACTTCAGTCCACATTGAATTAAAAAAAAAAACTGATCAAGAAAAGAGAAAAGCCACTTTTAGTGTGATAGGGGAAATGTTTGTGGGTTTGGGTGGAGATGGAGTGTGGGACGTGCTGTACGCGTCAGCGTTTAAGGGGAAGGAAGAGCTACTAACCGAGCCGCTGTGCGGTTTTCATGTGGGGGATTGTGTGGGGACAGGGCTGGTGAGGTTCTCTAGGTAGAGAGGGTTCATCTGTGGTGAGTGGGGGTGGGGGTGGGGATGCAGTGTGTGTCTATGTTTGTATGTGTAAGTTGTAGGTTCACTCATGTGGGCATAAAGTGTACTAGAGTGTATTGAAAGATGTAATTATATACTTAGATACATAACCAATATATAGCTGTCCAAAATCTAATAGAAGAGTGCAAAAAAACCAGAAGAGAAAGTGGGCATCCCAACGAAATAAAGAAGATTCAGTTATATAACCAGTTTTATCTCTGACTAAAATTTCTTTCTTTCTTTTTTTTTTTTTTAATATTTTTTGAGACAGAGCCTCAAGCTGTCGCCCTGGGTAGAGTACTGTGACATCACAGCTCACAGCAACCTCAAACTCCTGGGCTCAAGTGATTCTCCTGCCTCCGCCTCCCAAGTAGCTGGGACCACAGGTACCCGCCACAACGTCCGGCTATTTTTTGGTTATAGTCATCATTGCTGTTTGGTGGGCTCGGGCTGGATTCGAACCCACCAGCTCAGGTGTATGTGGCTGGCGCTCTAGCCACTTGAGCCACAAGCGCTGAACCTCTGACTAAAATTTCCACAAATTTTACTTGCAATTGGCAGTTGCTACTATGTCTCAGTTTTCCAGTTTGTATATGAAAGAGAGCAGTATTTCTTGTTTACACCTACCTCAGAGAATTGCAAAGGACTTAAAAGAATTGAAAGTTTTCCATGTCATGGAGCAGTGTGTAATATAATTGCCACCGTCAAAAACTCTTGCCCAATTATTTCGACCTTAGAAATGCTGAAGTTTTATGTATCTTACAATGTTCCTTATCATCAGTGGTCTTGAAACTAATGATATGGTAAAGGGTAATGTGGAGCTAGCTACGACCAACAGCAAATGTCACATAGTCTTTAACTTCTGTAAGTTATAATTTTGTAGAAATTACCTTTTCATCCTTATCTTTAAGTTGTGTGAACATTTGCTTCAGTCTAACTAATTTAATCACTGGCCTGGAACATTTGCCCACTTCCTGCCTTCCTGATGTCGGAATGTCTGACCTCTTGTCTGCCTAACCAAACATTATTCTTTCTTTGAGGACAGATTTAGTTCCCCTGTGCCATCAACTCTTTCTTACCCTTAAGCCCATGCTGAGCTCCTTCTACTTGGAATTTGAACACTACATGGTCTTTGCCACATATTTGCAGTTTAGTTTCATGATGGTTCCTTACTCTACTGTATGCTTTGAATTAACCCCCCCCCCGCTAACATTTTTTGAACTCTTAATAGATGCTTTATGTTTAATGATTGAAAACTCTATTTTTTTTTAATTGTTGGGGATTCCTTGAGGGTACAAGATACCAGGTTACACTGATTGCATTTGTTAGGTAAGGTCTCCCTTATAATTGTGTCTTTCCCCCAAAAGGTGTGTCACACATGGAGACCCCATCTCCTCCCTCCTTACCTCTCTCTTCTCTTCCTTTCCCCCACTCCCTCCCTCCTTCTCTCTCTTCTCTCCTTTTCCCCCACCCCCACATGTACTAGGTCATTAATTGTCCTCATAGCAAAATTGAATACATAGTATTCATGCTTCTCCATTCTTGTGATGCTTTACTAAAAATAATGTGTTCCACTTCCACCCAGGAAAGTCTCCATCTTTTTTAATGGCTGAATAGTATTCCATGGTATACATATACCACAGCTTGTTAATCCATTCCTGGGTTGGTGGAGATTGAAAACATTATTATTATTATTATTCCTATTTTATTTTATTTTACTTTTTTGAGACAGAGTCTCAAGCTGTCACCCTGGGTAGAGTGCCTGGGTATCACAGCTCACAGCAACTTCCAAATCCTGGGCTCAAGCCTGCCTCTGCCTCCCAAGTAGCTGGGACTACAGGTGTCTGCCACAATGCCCAGCTATTTTTTGTTGCAGCCATTGTTGTTGTTTGGCGGGCCCAGGCTGGATTCAAACCCCCCAGCTCAGGTATATGTGGCTGGCACCTTAGCAGCTTGAGCCACAGGCTCTGAGCCTATTTTATTTTTATTTATTTATTGATTATCTCCCTTGGTAGAATGCCGTGGCATCACAGCTCACACCAACCTCAAAGCACTGGGTTTAGGTGATTCTCTTGCTTCAGCGTTCGGAGTATCTGGGACTATAAGTGCCTGCCAGAACGCCCAGCTATTTTTTTGGTTGCAGTTTGGCTAGGGCTGGGTTTGAACCCGCCACCCTTGGTATATGGGGCCGGCACCCTACCCACTGAGCCACAGGCGCCACCGATATTCCCATTTTAGATGTGAAAAGAAATCCAATATTTGTAGTTTGCTTAGTATCAGATTAGAACCATGTGTTTTCCGGCTATACATCTGGGGTTCTATAATTGTGGAGGATGAGTAGAACAGATATTGGAGGACATCTAGCTGCCTCTGTCTAGGTTGTGGAGGGCAGTGGCACTGTGTTACCAAGTGCCAAAAAAGATTTTAGAGGGTGTGAGGCGATGTGGGAGAGAGAAGTGAATATGAATGTAGGTGGAGGGGAGCATGTGTGCTGAATGTGCAATGCAGTATTTTAGGGAGGTTAATATGGCCATTCAGGAGTAGCCTGGTTACAGATTGAAGGCAGGGATGATGCATTTTAGGTAAAATACTATTCTGAGATCAAGCCTTTGTATCTTGATGCCAATTTGTAGGAAATGAGTGGGACAGAACATGCTTAACTGTATACAATCAGTGAAGTGGGGACAGAGTGAGAATTACAGAAAAAATTATATATAGTTCCATCGCTCAATTTTTTTTTTTTTTGAGACAGAGTCTCAGTATGTCCCCCTCGGTAGAGTGCTGTGATGTCATAGCTCACAGCAACCTTGTCAAACTCTTGGGCTTAAGTGATTCTCTTGCCTCAGCCTCCCGAGTACCTGGGACTACAGGCGCCCGCCACAACGCCCTGTTATTTTTTGGTTGCAGTTGTCATTGTTGTTTAGCTGACCGGGGTGTGGGGGTAGGGGTGTGGGGTAGGGTGTGTGGTGGGCTCGAACCCACCAGCCTCGGTGCATGTGGCTGGCGTGGTAACCACTGTGCCACGGAGCCGAGCCCCATCACTCACATATTAACACTGTTGACACGAAGCAATGGGCAGAGAAAACAGCTTTGGTAGCTGTGGAAGGACCAGACAACATTTTTCATTTTCATTTGATTTGGGAATCTTTTGGTTGGAGGTATTAGCAAAAGAGTTTCACTTCAGAATGGGGAAGTTTGGACAAAAGAGAATTTGAGGTGAGGAAGACATTGAGAAGCTACCTTGTGCAAAGCATGCTGTGAGGGAATTGAGTAATTTGGTGTTACTTAACGAAATGTAAAATGTACATACTTTTGCATTTTTGTTTCACTTGGAGGCATCTGTCTACTACTACTACTAAATATTAACACGCACAACACAGAGGCAAGTAATATTCACACAGAATGATTTTCCATAGTGAAAACCAGAACCCAACATAAGTCCATTACTAGAAAGTTGGTTATATAGTTTTATTTTATGCAATGGAATATCATGTAGGCATTAAAAAGAATGAGATAGACCTATGTTTACCAACAGTGGAAGATAACCAGGGGATTTTCAAGAAGGCAAAAAATACCCAGTTCCAGGAAAATGTTTAATCTAATTTATTTAGAAAAAAATATATGTACAAGTAAAAGCAGAGACAAAGATCCAGAAGGCTACACACCAAACTGTATAAAGTATGTCCGAGGCGGGTAGTGGGTGGAGCCTGTGTGTAAATGAATGGGACGCTCATGTTTCTCCGTGCACTTTTGCTGTTTAACTCTTTTACCAACAAACGTTTCCATATATCACTGAGAGAAAACTGAAGGAGTATTTTGAGGGTTCCGTGTCAAGGGAAAAGTTGAGGAGCCAGCGAAGCAGACCTGTGGCCACTCGGGTCTCGTCAGACTCTAGCGCCGCCCGAGGTGAAGAGACCCCGCCCCGCTGAGGTGATTCTGCAAAGGGGCAGAGCCCTGCAGATCCGCGGCGGGAGGCAGCCTCGGGGGCGGGGCCAGCCGACTCCAGCCGCACGCTCCGCTCCCACCATGCCCTTATAAGGAGCGCCCCGCGTTAGGGCTCGGGAATCCGGTCGCAGTCCCTGTGGCGCAGCCCCAATCCAAGGCCCCTCCCTTGGGAATGGGGGCGGGGCGGGGTTTGGCGGCGCGGTGGATAGGGCGGAGCATCTCGGAGCGGGACGAATAAGAATGGCGGCCAAGGTCTGAGCGACGCTGCCATTGGGCGCGGCGACGCGAGGGGCGGGGCGTCCGTAGGCTGGTTACGCCGAGGGAAGCCCCGACTCCGTAGTCTCTGCTCGGAGTCTGTCTCTCCGGCGGTTCCCGGCCCCGCGGATCCCAGTTCTCTGTCGCTAGCGGTTCGCCGCCCCGCTTGCCGCCAAGATGCCAGTGTTTCATACACGCACGATTGAGAGCATTCTGGAGCCTGTGGCACAGCAGATCTCGCACCTGGTGATCATGCACGAGGAAGGCGAGGTGGACGGCAAAGCCATCCCTGACCTCACTGCGCCCGTGGCCGCCGTGCAAGCGGCCGTCAGCAACCTCGTCCGGGTGAGCGCGCGGGGCCTGGGGCGAGAGCGGGGCGGGAGAGGTCCCCGGGGTCCCGGCCCGCCTAGCGACTCCCCTTCGCCGGCTCCTTGGCTGTGATTTTGCGCGTGGACTCCAGAGCCAGACGCCGTGGGTTCGAATGCTGATCCCCCTACTCGGTGACCTTGAGCAAGTCCCTGAGCCTCTCCGGTTCTCAGTTTTCTCATCTATACAATGGGGGCATTCATGATAAAGCCTGCCTTGAGGGTTTGTTAAGATTCAGCGGCGCATTATTTGTAAAGTGCCTAGCGCAGCATATGGCCCATAGTAGGCACCCAGTAAATGACAGGGTTTCTGGTGGTCCCATCCCCTCAGCAGGCTGTCTTCCCTCACGTTGTCTACCTTGCTGTCAGCTCCTTTTTAGGCCTCCCCAATCTGGCCTGTGTTGGGGGGGTGGAGCTATCCTACGGATTCCCTGCCTTTCCTTCTAGAGATTATTTTAGCCACGTTGTTCTCCTTTATTAACACTTCTGCCCCTTATCCTGAAACCTGCCTCACCCACCCCCTACCCCAGCGCTCCCTGTATCTGTTCCTTTTTCCCCACTTTTCTTACCTGGCCACGCGTCTCTCTGGCGTCTTCTTTTCCCTTCCTAGACATTTTATTTCTGCCCAAACCTTTGGCACTAACACCTTTATCCAAGACCACCAACCCGGATATTCCTTTCTCGGAACCGCGCTGCCTGGCATTTTATTCCATGCTGTGGATATTTTCCACCTGGTCTTACCTGCTGTCAAGGCCTCCCACTGGGGCCTTTCCAGACTCGAGGGCCCTCCTCCTCAGCCCCTCCTCCTAGCAGGAAGCAAGATGGAGCTCTGGGAGAGGCCTGTGGAATCTGGGATCTGCGGCCCTTGCCAGAGAAAAGGCTAGGTTGTCCCCTTACCAATCCACAACTTTCATGGTGGCTGGCTGGCTCTGCAGACCCCTGTAACCCACAGCTGTGACTAATAAGGGAGGCGATTCCTGGAGGAGGCGGAGCCCACTTCTGAAATGAGAAAAGAGGTGCTGAGATCAGGCTGCTAACACTCTCCTGGCTAATGTCACACTTTTCTTTCCCACTCTGAGTGGGGGACTCAGACTGCTCCTGCCACTGAGGAACAACTTTGGAAAAAGTTTCTATTGCTCCCCCACTGAGTTGTGTAAATAGTGTGTGTCTGGGTAGTTGGAGCTTGGGAGGCAACTGTGGCTCTGGGTAGGGCTTAGGTCACTTATCTGATTAGAGCACTTAGTACACTTAGAGGCACTTTAGCAGCTAACAGTCTTCCTGAGTCTTCAGGGGCCCCTGGACTGTCTAAAGCAGTTGGAGATGGGTAGCCAGGGTGACAGCAGTGACCAAATTCCTGGTCCATCTTTTGTACAAATTTACTAAGAGTCTATTCAGTAAGAATACTGTATTCATTCAAAATGTCTAGTTCTACATTGTCCTTGTTCTTTTTAGAACTAATTTTAATCTAACACTCCAGAGTACATTCTTATGTAGTGTAGTCTAACATGGCTGTATTCCAGGCCTCCATTTTTTTCACCAAATAGGAAACAATGTAAAGAGACAAGGTAATAGTGTCCCTCCATGTAGTACTTCAGGAAATGAAATCTCAAAACCACATGTTGCACTTGGAACAGAGCTAGTGTAGTCTAGGGGTTGATATCTGGTTAGGCTATTTAGAGAAAAGTTATTTATGGGCTTCCATGACATGAATGAATAACCACCGAATGTCTGCTGTATAGAGATCATTGTAATAAATCAGTGGTTCCCAGCTTGGAGTGTGCAGGATGATCATCAGAGGGGCTTTTTTGTTTTTTGAGACAGAGTCTCACTATGTCACCCTTGGTAGAGTGCTGTGGCATCACAGCTTACAGCAACCTCAAACTCTTGGGCTTAAGCGATTCTCTTGCTCCAGCCTCCCAAGTAGCTGCCACAATGCTTGGTTATTTTATTGCTGCAGTTGTCAGTGTAGTTTAGCTGGCCTGGGCCGGATTTGAACCTGCCAGCCTCGGTGCATGTGGCTGGCGCTGTAACAACTGTGCCATGGGTGTCGAGCCCAGAGGGACTTTTTAGAAATAAAGATATCCAGCTTCCACCTCAGCCTTATAGAGGAGCTCTTCAGAGGCAGAGTTAAGGCCTTGGTATTTCTCTGTCGGTGAGTATGATATACACCCTTAGGAAACACTGTAATAGACACTGTGAGACAAATAGGAAAGAAAGAAAGCAGGTCATAAGCTGAAAAAGATTACATAGCGTTACATACTTCCCAACACAAACAAAAGAAGGGATTTAAGATTGGAAGAAGATGAGTTAGCAGAGAGAAAGTGGGGAAGAATGTGCTGATAAATAGTCAAATCATGAACAAAGATACTTGTGAGTTATTTCCAGGTTACAGCAAATAGATTGTCTTGATCACAGCTCAGGAGGAAAGTTGGAGAGAAACGAGAGATGGAGTTGGTGCATGACAGATGGGCAGTTTAGCAAAAGGCCTTATCCAGTCGGATGAACCAAGAGAGCGGGAAGGGGAGGATAAGAATAGCATGTAAGGAAGACTATGGGTTGTGTTCTGTGGAGGCCAGAAGACCTACTCATTGCTTCAAATTCTCAGTACACTAATTGTGGCCTTTCAATGTGTGGATTCTGTACATGCTTCAAGAGAGTGGAGAACTGGCATCATTTGATACTTCTTTTTAAAAAAATTATTTATGTGCAGTTTTTGGCTGGGGCTGGGTTTGAAACCCACCACCTCCCGTATATGGGGCTGGCGCCCTTCTCCTTGAGCCACAGGCGCCACCCCATTTGATACTTCTTTATGTGCTCCCCAGTTCTTGCCCTTATCATTGGCACACAGGATGGCTTGATAAATTTTGTTGAAGAAAAGAAGGACTGTGGGAAGGGAGATTAATTAAGAGTCTTTTAAAATTGGTTGGTCCTGAAGAAAATCGCCTGGATTTTGGTGTGGCAGAGAAAAGGGAGAAGGAATGAAATAGAAATACATTATAAGGGAAGCCAAGCATGGTGGTACATGCTTGTAGTCCCAGCTGCTTGAAAGGCTGAAGGAGGAGGATTGCTTGAGATCAGTTCTAGGCTACACTACACTCCAGCCTGGGCAACATAATAAGATCCTGTATCAAGAAAAAACGAAAAAAACATAAATATATATACATACAGATATACAGGGTGTCCAGAAAGTTTATGTGCAATTTAAAATATTCAACTATTTTAGTCGTTTGTGGACACCCTATATATTAGAAGAAGTAGTAGGACCTGATAATTGAACTCCGAATGTGCTAGGGAAAAATTTTTTTTTTTTTAGAGATAGAGTCTCATTTTGTTGCCCTTGGTAGAGTGCTGTGGCAGTCACAGCTCACAGCAATCTCCAGCTCTTGGGCTTAGGAGGCGATTCTCTTGCCTCAGCCTCCCAAGTAGCTGGGACTACAGGTACTCGCCACAACGCCTGATCATATATAACTGAGTCATAACTTTTATACCAAATTTAGGGAGAGGGTAGGTGGGAATATTTCTTTTTTTTATTTGCTTTTAATTTTTTTTTTTTTTGAGACACAGTCTCACTTTGTTGCCCTCCATAGAGTGCTGTAGCATCACAGCTCACAGCAACCTCCAGCTCTTGGGCTTTGGTGATTCTCTTGCCTCAGCCTCCTAGTAGCTGGGACTACAGGTGCCCACCACAACACCTGGCTATTTTTTTGTTGCAGTTTGGCCAGGGTTGGGTTCAAACCTGCCACCCTCAGTATATGGGGCCGGCACCCTACTTACTGAGCCACAGGCACTGCCCTTTCTTTTTCTTTTTACTTGTGAACCTTCTAAGCACGGAAATATTTATTTACATGGCTTTTTTTTTAAAATTCAGGATCCTGAAAAAGATTATTTTTGTAATAGCTTTGTTGAAATATGATTCACATACTATACAATTCATCCATTTTTAAGGTGTTTAATTCAATGATACTGATAAGTTTGTACAACTATCGCTGCACTCTTATTTTATCTTATTATTTATTTATTTATTTTTGGAGACAGAGTCTTACTACGTCGCCCTCAGTGGCAGCTCACAGCAATCTCAAACTCTTGGGCATAAGCTATTTTCTTGCCTCAGCCTCCCCAGTAGCTGGGACCACTGGCGCCTGCCACAACGCCCAGCTTTTTTGTTGCTGTTTGGCTGGGGCCGGGTTTGAACCCACCACCCTCCATATATGGGGTCGGTGCCCGGCCACTCTACTCTTAAAAAGAGATCAGCAATTAATTTTTTTCACTTATAATTATTAATATTAATATCTGAAAATGTTTTTGCTTTAATTTCTTTTTGTTAGTGTTACACCGCATTGCAGTTAAATAACAATGTTGGGGTGGGCAATTTTTTTTGTTTAAAATTTTTTTTTTCTTAATAGTTTTATATGTTTTCCAATTAAAAAAAATTAATGTGTAATTTCTGTATTAAGGAAATGATAACATTTGTATAATCCTTTATAGCTTATAAAGTACTTTTATGTTTATAATTTTATAGCAATCCTGTGAGATCCCTATTTTACAGATGAGGACTCTATAGTTTAGAGAAATTAACTGCCCATGGTAGCACAGCTGGTTAGCCTGGACTCTGACTCTGGTTCTGTTATTAATGATCCTATTTTCTTTCACTTGACTATTCCATAACTACTTTGAGCAAAGTTACTAAATATCAGTGGAGGTTTTCCACCTAGAATCAGAAACAAGAAGAATGCTGTTAGTCAAAGAGTTTCCATTTGTCCTGGGCCTGGCAAGAGTATCTGTTTAGAGGCTGGCTTTAGCATAACTTGCATGAAGGGCCTATGTAAGAAGAATAATGTGAGGTAGGCTTCTGTTTCATAGCCACACTCAATTTCACAGTATTTATTTATTTATTTATTTATTTATTTATGAGACAGGGTCTTATGTCGCCCTTTGTGGCATCACAGCTCACAGCAACCTCAAACTCTTGGGCTTAAGTGATTCTCTGGCCTCAGCCTCCCAAGTAGCTGGGACTACAGGCACCTGCCACAACACCTGTCTGTTTTTTTGTTGTAGTTGTCATTGTTGTTTGGCAGGCTGGGGCCAGGTTTGAACCCCTCAGCCCCAGTGTATGTGGCCGGCTCCCTAACTGCTGAGCTACAGGTGCTGAGCCACACAGCCTTTATTTTTTTGAGAAATAGAAGCAGATATAGATCAGCACAAAACTAGTTAAGCCTGCAGAACAGATAAAGGCTTTTTATAGTATATGTGACTGCTTAGTTTGAAGCTTATTAGAACTAAATAGTATTTAAAGTAAATTTATAGATTCTTTGGGGAATCATGAATTTTCATTTGAAAAGCTTTGTCCCCAGATCAAGAGATATAAGTTTGAGACGGATGTGAACTTGGTCCCAATAATATTTGACATTTATTCATGTGACTGAGAGAACAGAAAATTTTTGGAGATTGTATATTTCTTGGTATCCTCAGGGGATTGATTCTAGGAATCTCTTTGGATATATTCCCTAAGAAAATTCCCCAGGAATTTTTTACCCATGGTTGATTGAATCTGCAGATGTGGAACCTGTGGATACAGGGACCCTACTGTATGGGTTTCCACAGTTATGTTTGTAATTCTGTTGGCGCCCCAATTTAAATGTTTGTTTATATCTACACAGTGGAGAGTTGGTCTTTCCTAAATCTGTTCTATAATTAATACTGGTATAACTCTAAATGGACAAAGTGAGAGGGCAAAAGTCTTATGGTATCAATCGAGTAGCTTAGATTGGGTCTTGTTATAGTCTTTGGAGTAAAGATAGCACTATGGCAACTACATTTTTAGGAATAGGATGCATCTGAGTTTTAATATTTCATTTTTATTTATTTAAAAAATTTTTTTTGAGACAAGAGTTTCACTGTGTCACCCTCGGTAGAGTGCTATGGCGTCACAGCTCACAGCAACCTCAAACTCTTGCGCTTAAGTGATTTTCTTGCTTCAGCCTCCCAAGCAGCTGGGACTATAGGTGCTGGCCATAATACCTGGCTATTTTTTTGTTGTTGTTGTATTTGACATTGTTGTTTTTAGCAGGCCCAGCCTGGGTTTGAACCCGTCAGCCCCAGTGTATATGACAGGCACCCTAACCACTGAGTACAGGCACCAAGGCTTAATGTTTCTTGTATATTTGTATAAAAACAAACTAGCCTGGTCATTTTATAATCAGGCTGAATATAATCTGAAAATCTGAAATTCTCTAAAACTTGAAATGTTTTGAGTGTGTAAATGACGCTATAAGTGGAAAATTGCACACTTGACCTCATATAACAGCTTATAGTCAAACTTTGTTTAATGCACAAAATTATTATTATTACTATTTTTGAGACAGTCTCAAGCTATTTCCTTGAGTAGAGTGCCATGGTATCAATGCTCACAGCAACCTCCAACTCTTGGGCTGAAGTGTTCTTGCCTCAGTTTCTTTCGTTCTTTTTTTGAGACAGAGTCTCACTTTGTTGCCCTTGGTAGAGTGCTGTGGCATCACAGCTCACAGCAACCTCCAGCTCTTGGGCTTAAGTGATTCTCTTGCCTCAGCCTCCCAATAAGGACTACAGGTGCCCCAGGCCACAATGCCTGCCTATTTTTTTTTGTTGTTGTTGTCATTGTTGTTTAGCAGGCCCTGGCTGGGTTCCAACCCACCAGCCCCAGTGTATGTGGCCGGCGCCCTAACCATTGAGCTACAGGGGCCGAGTCAGTTTTTCGACTTTTAGTAGAGACAGGGTCTTGTTTTTACTCAGGCTGGCCTTGAATTGTGAGCTCAAATAATCCACCCGCCTCAGCCCCCTAGGCTGCTAGGATTATAGGCGTGAGCCACTGTGCCTGGCTAATGCACAAAATTATTAAAAATATTATGTAAAATTATCTTCAGGCTATGTATACAAGGTGTATGTGAAACATAAATGAATTTAATATTTGGACTTGGGTCCCATTCCTAGGCTATCCCATTATGTATATGAAAATATTCCAGAATATGAAAAAATCTGAAATCTGAAACTTTTTTGGTCCTAAGCATTTTGGATAAGGACTACTCAACGTGTGCTTAATGTAATCATTGGCCATTTGTATAGTTACAAAATGCTTACATTTTATATGCATTCCAGCTGAGAGGGTCATCATTTTAGAAGCCTTCTGATAACTTCCTGGTCTTTTCCTGTACCCTTAGGAAGTAGGCAGGATGGGAATATCTTATGATCCACAGCTTGCAGTCCAGCCTAGTATGTTTATGCTTTGTTGTTAAAATCATCATACTTATTCATGGTCTACTAGGTTGTAGGTGCCTCAGTGGCAGGGACCATGTCTATTCTGGCCAGAGGTGTACACTATAGATTTTTTAATTAAATGAACAAAAACGAAAAAAAAAAAAAAAGAGAGAGAGAGAGAGAGAGGGAAAAAAGAAATAAATTAATTAAATGAACATAAGCATAATCTTTTTTTTAAAGACAGATCTTTCTCTATTGCCTGGGATAGAGTGCAGAGGTGTCATCATAGTTCAAACTCCTGGTCTCAAGTGATCCTCCTGTCTTAGCCTCCTCAGTAGCCTGGACTACAGGAGTGCACTACCACCATTCATTGCTAATTAAAATTTTTTGTACAGATGGGTACATTGTTGTGCAGGCTGGTCTCAAACTCCTGGCCACAAGTAGCCCTTCCACTTTGCCTTCCCAAAGTGCTAGGATTATAGTTGTAAGCCCCTGTGGCTGGCCTCATTTCTTTTTTTAATGTAAAGAATGTGGTAATTGGAATTATTATTTATACAACCAATATTTCCTGTCCCCAGCTTTCGAACATTTGGTGTAGCCAAATTTGAACAGTCTCATTGAATTTATATAATGTGCTTTGATTGGAACAAGTAGAATATACACCAAGAGGGAGGAATGAATGGCTAAATGCCCATTGTTTGAGATAACAAAAGTGTTCAGGCTATTTTGAGTTTGTGGTTTCTCTGTTTCAGAGTCATTTCAACTATGCAGGCCACTTACTAAATTCATAACTTGAGAATACGTTGCCTCCTATCTGAAAGTGGCATTGGGATTTTGCATTCTCTTCTTGGGAGTGTCTTTTAAAAATTTAATGATTTAGACCAGATGTTGATACATTATTTGGAGCCCTGCTGGTACAGTGTAGTCTCATACTATGAGTCATGAATTCCTCATTAAAGGATCTTTATTTCCTTGAACCATATGGCAACAGACAAAGATATCATAAACTCGATCTGCTGCTTTTTTGCTTTCTGCATGATTTGAGCCCAACCTTTTTATTAAACCTTTATGCCATGCTTATGACAGTGGGATATATTTTCACATGATAAACCCAGCATTAGGGTAATATCAAAGGAAGTAGCAATCTTTAATGAGCAAAGGTCAGAGATTAGCTAGTTTTTCTGTAGAACAATGCTGTATTCCTGATGAGAAAGCGTCACTCAATCAAGCAGGTCTGCCCCTTAGACCTTCCTATATTGACAGGACAAGAAGAAAACAAAATGTCTTGGCATTTAAGCTTCAACAAGCTTCAGTGCTATTAATATATGTGTATAGTACAAGCCCTTCAGAGTGAACTTTTAGGAGGAAAATTCAAGTCTGTAATAAGGCTCTGAAATACCAAGAAAAGAAAGTTGACGTATTGGGAGAAGAACCACGCGTTGGAAACTTTTATCCGTCTTTCTATTCCTTATACCCCGAACCAGTAGAATTTTTGCAGTATTGGACTACGTAAGTTCAGATAACTTAAGTTTTGAATTATCTAAGTGGCCACTTCTTTGTTTTTTGTTTTTTGTTTTTTTTCAGCCATTTTAGTGCTTCTGTGTTTCCATTGGTAATGGTTATGGAGAGGATTGTCTTTTTTTTTTTTCTTTTTTGAGAAAGAATCTTACTATAGCCCTCGGTAGAGTGCGGTGGAGTCATAGCTCACAGCAACCTCAAACTCTTGGGCTTAAGTGATTCTCTTGCCTCAGCCTCCCAAGTACTTGGAACTATAGGCACCTGCCACAATGCTTGACTGGCCCGGGCGGGGTTTGAACCCACCAGCCTGGATGTATGTGGCTGGTGTCCTACCCACTGAGCTACGGGTGCCACCCAGGATTGTCTTTTTTTAAACAAGTTATATAAGTTTTATTAGAAAAAAAATCTGAAATTAAAATATAAATAGGGGGGCGGCGTCTGTGGCTCAGTGAGTAGGGTGCCTGCCCCATATACTGAGTGTGGCAGGTTCAAACCTGGCCCTGGCCAAACTGCAACAACAACAACAAAAAATAGCTGGGTGTTGTGGTGGACTCCTGTAGTCCCAGCTGCTTGGGAGGCTGAGGCAAGAGAATCGCGTAAGCCCAAGAGCTGGAGGTTGCTGTGAGTCCTGTGACATCATGGCACTCTACTGAGGGTGGTAAAGTGAGACTGTCTCTACTCCCCCCCCAAAAAAAATTATATATATATATATTATGTATATATAATTTATAATATATATAGGGAATTTTGTTCATTTGTATTTTTATCATAATTAAGCCATTTAGATCTTTATGTAGAATTAAAAATAATGTTATTGAACAGTATACTATTAGTAATCATCTTTTTAGTATACTACATCTTCATATAGTCTTTGAAAAAAAATAACAGAATGTTTTTTTTTTTTTTGAGACAGAGTCTGACTCTTGTCTAGGCTAGAGTGCCATGGTGTCAGCCTCACTCACAGCAACCTCAAACTTCTGAGTTCAAGTGATCCTCCTGCCTCAGCTTTCTAAGTAGCTGGGACTACAGGCGCCTGCCACAACATCTGGCTAATTTTTCTATTTTTAGTAGAAACAGGGTCTTGCTCTTGCTCGGGCTAAATTCTAACTCTTGAAGTTAAGCAATCCTCCTGCCTCTGTCTCTCAGAGAACTGGGATTATAGCCGTGAGCCACCACATCCAGTCTAAGATTTTTCTTGTTATAAAAGTATTTCACTTTTATTGTTGAAAATTTAGGAAATCTATCTACAGTCCCAATCTTTTCTCAAGTGTTTTTCAGCCTTTAGACTATTGATTTCTTGATTTGCAAATGAGTTGTCTTCTTGATATATCAACATTGTACTTATCTTAGTCCCTTGCTCAAGGTGTTCCTTGATAAGTATGTTGTGCTTTGATACTTGGTATATTAGATTATTTCACATGATGAGGATAGCTCACTATCTCTTGCCTCCATTAGAAAGCCTGGTGATTTTCTTTTCTTGCCCTAAATTATTGCTATATGCCAAATGCCTACATAATCGCAAAGAGAACCCAAGAGTAACAAATGACATTATATTGTGTTGGTTACATATTTTAGACTTTGAGATTCCAAAAAATTCCATGACAGTTCTATCAGGAGTCAGCTTATTGGATTGATATGGGTGTGTGTGTGTGTATGTGTGTGCGCGCGTAGAGGATGAGATGTGGTGAATTTTATAACTAAAAATGTTTTACAAGTATTAATTTGCAGAAAATAGAGTCCTTCGCCCTTGGAGAATTTCCCACTGGTAAAATCTCCAGTTGAAAGACTTTTAAGGGGAAAGTGGCTGAATTTCACTGTAGTTCTTAACCACAGCTGGCCATAATCCAACTCAAAGTCATTCCTTCTTTTGAAATAAGCTTAAATTATTCCCACAAGTAAGCTTTCTGTAAAGAAAAAGAAATGGCACATTTGTTATTAGAGTTGGGGGACCTCTGTTACATAGCTTCCCCATGTTTCCAGCCTTCTCTTGGTCTTCTCCCTAACCCTGGAGAACAGGCTCATCTTTTATCTACCAGGCAGACAACATGTTTTTATTCATGCAATTAAAGTAGGTAAGGACATATGAATGGGCTAGTAAATCTTATGTAGAAAAAATTGTAAACCAGCAACACTTTAAATTTCTCCTTCTGCATTTCTTTTCCCCCAAGAGCAAAATTATTTGTCAAACTCCAGCTGTGCACATTGCTATGATGTTTTGAACAATACCGGGACATATAAAATATGGTCTCTGGTCTCAAGTTACTTGAAGTTCAGATAAAATTAGTACTCTTACAAAAAACTTACCTGTGTTCTCTCCAATAATGAAATTGTTGCAGAATTTAAATTATTCATTTTAAAGGCTTGTGTATTACTATTTTAAATACAGTGGTTTGTATTCTTTAAATGAGTCATGGAAAATATGTGAATTTTTGTTGTTGTTGTTGTTGCCCTCAGTAGACTGCTATGGCATCATAGCTCACAGCAACCTCACACTCTTGGGCTCAAGATCCTTTTACTTCAGCCTCCTGACTAGCTGGGACTATAGGTGCCCACCACAACACCTGGCTATTTTTTAGAGACAGGGTCTCACTCTTGCTCAAGCTGGTCTCAAACTCCTGAGCTCAAGGAATCCACCTGCCTCGGGTTCCCAGAGTGCTAGGATTATAGGCATGAGCCACTGCGCCCAGCCAAGATGTGAATTTGTAATGATGTGTGTGAAGGGAGAAGTAACATACACATAGTAGGTCAGCAGCAAATAACCTACGTAGTAGGTCAGCAGCAAATACAATACTGTAGGTCAGAGTGAGTTGGTGTTGCGCCTCAGAGTTAGGAAAAGATCCTCAAAGGTCAAGCATTGGCCTTAGCTGCTCTCTGGGTTATGGTACCTCAGGTTCACTGGGTTTTTATTTCCTCCAGAGCACAGTGCTGCTTCTGATGGACCTTCATGTGTACTGTTCATCTGTCTAAACAACTCTTATGTACTTCTTTACCTGGATAATGTCTACTTATCCTCAGTTTCCATGTTAAATGTCTATTTTGGGGGGACACTTTTCCTGACTACCTCTAAACTAGTTTAGGTCCCTCTATCTTACACTTTCTCTATTTTTTTCTTATTATGTTTATCACAGTTACAATTAATTATTTGTGTGGTTAGTAATTGTTTACCATCTTTCTCCTCACCAGGGCCTCAGAGGCAAATATTGACTCTGCCGTGTTTGTCCCTGAAGTACCCATTAGAATGCTTGCCACACAGTAGGGTCTCGAGAAATACTTGTTGAATGAACAAATGGGAAGACCATTTGCTCCTTCCTTACCAAAAACTGTTTTTGGGTTTTTTTGGAAACAGGGTCTCCCTTTGGTGCCTGGTGGCTAGAGTGCAGGGGCATCATCATATCTCACTGCAGCCTCTAACACCTGGTCTCGAGTGATTCTCCTATCTTGGCCTCCTAAAGTCCCGTGATTACAGGCATGAACCACCACTCCCCCCCAAAATGTTTCTAACTTCTTTGGAGAATTATACAGGGTGGACATAAATTTTGTGTGTAATTTACTATGTTAAACTATTTTAAATTTTACATGAACTTTATGTCCAACCTGTATATTATGCTTTGGTTGAATTTTGTTGAAATTGAACTGCCGATTTTGAATGTAGCTATAAATCATGGCTTAACACAGGGCATTCCATGCAATAGGATCATCCAGTTCATGTTTTCTGAATGAATAAATCTCAGGCAGAGAGTCCTGTGTTGGAGATGGGGATAAAAATAAGACTGAGCACAGGGTCTCATGCTTATAACTCTAGCATTTTGGGATGCTGTGACAAGAGAGTCATTTGGAGCCTGGAGTTTGAGACCAGCCAGGGTACCATAGCAAGACCCCACCCTACAAAAATAAAAATATTAGCTAGGTGTGGTGGTACATACCTGTAGTCTTAACTACTTAGAAGGCTGCAGCAGGAAGATTGCTTGAGCCCAAGATTTTGAGATTATAGTAAGCTATGATTGTGCCACTGCACTCCAGTTTGGGTGACAGAGTGAGACCCTGTCTCAAAAAATAAATAAATAAATAAATAAATAAATAAATAAATAAATAAATAAATAGAATTGGAATTCTGTATTAGTTTTGATCCTTTGCAAATGAAGAGAATGGCTAACTTCAGCAAAATGTATCTAGTATGAGTTAGCAAATACCAAAGTCAGACTTTGGATCTAGATACTAAATATTAATAAGTCAGCATAGAAACATGACAGGAATTGGGGGTGGGGGGCAGTAGAGTATAATGGTTAAGAGTTAAACTCCTTAGTTTCAAATCCCCCTATTAACACCTTAGAGATAGGTGACATTAGGGAAGTTATTTAATCTCCTTTCCTCATGGTCCTCCTATAAAATAAAGCTAAAGATAGTACCCAATCAAACTGCATGGTTCACTACAAAACACCAAAACAACAATAAAGATAGTAGCTAACTCATAATGTTATTGTGAGGATTAAAAGAGTTCATTAAAATGTTAAGAACTATTGCTGACACATAGTTCAGAGCTCATTCAGTGTTAGACATTACCATTAATATATTTTCCTATGATTTTTAAGTCATATTTTAAATGTTAGTCCAATGAAAAGGCGGTGTTGATTTTTTTTTTAAATGTCTAAGCATAGCTTCTAACTTTTACTCAACAAGGCAAAATGCCAATGAAAGCTTTCAGTAGAATTCCATATGTTGTGGAATATACAGTTTTACCAACTGTGGGGAAAATATCACTCACAGTTTTAGGTGCTTGAACCTTTGATTGCCAGTTTCCTGTGATTAAAGATAAATGTCTAAATTTTCAATTTATATCTCTTTTGTTGGGAGAAATCGTGAGGAGAAAGTGTATCTTTTTCTTTTCTTCTCCAAGTTAGAAGCAAGAATTGGGCTTGGGATTTTTGGATTTTAGCACAGGCATTCATTGTCCTATTTTCTAAGGAAACAAACTCCAAATCTCCTCCAAAATGGAAGGGATAGGGAGGCCACTCACTAAAATACTAAGATGGGCTCAGCCATTCAGGCCAAGTTGAGAAGTAGGATGCATTTGAAATAGAATTTGTCATATTTTGCAACAGCCAATTTAGCTTAACAAATCCTATATTTAATGAATACATTCTATGCCAAATACTGGGCTAGCTTAATATCTCTTGCCTAAAAAGAGGGTTAGAATCAAATATCCTATCAAATATAGGTGTAATAGAGTTGAAAATGAGATTAAGGAGAATTTAACTAGTAATTTGAAAATTATTCCCAGTATTTCTAGCTTTTTAGTGGCTTTCTAGAAGTTTTTTTTACCATACATATTTAACTTTTAAATTAATTAGCATTGTCACTTTTCTCCTGATTAATAAAAAGATCTTAAAACACTTTTAATTTCATTGTCCCCTACATTCTGTTGTTTAAGATTTTGTTTGTCTTGATTTACTTTTATCCCACAAATGAGATACTATTGTTGTCTTATGTAGTTTTCCCCCCCATTTACCATTTTCTTTGACATACAAGAGAAATGATGAACAAACTTTGATTCTGGTTCATTTCTCTTGTTCCTGAAGTCTATCCTTAACTAATATCTTTAGTGAGGTCTTTGGGGAGTATACAGTCCAAGTTTTTATTTGTCTGAAAATATCCTTATTTTGCTCTCTTTTTGAAAGACAATGTAATTGCCTATGCAAATGTAGGCTGATAGTGATTTTTTGAAGCAGTTTGAAGATACCGGTATATCAGTGTCTTCTGCCTTCAAATCAGCTACCATCTAATTGTTATTTAAGATCTTATCTTTCTTAGTATTTAGTTGGGCTCTTTGATTTTGAAGATTGATTTCTTTTATTATTCTTGGAAAATTCTTAGCCATTGTCTCTTTGAATTTTTGCCTCTTTCATCACTTTATTCTCTCCCATTGGAACTCCAATAAGAGATATGTTGGCCTTTCTCACTCTATCCTCTATGTGTCCTGGCAGTTGTTTATATTTCCGACCTGGTAATTTCTTTTTCTTTTTGCAGTTTTTGGCTGGGGCTGGGTTTGAACCCACCACCTCCAGCATATGGGGCTGGTGCCCTACTGCTTTAGCCATAGGCACCGCCCTCTTTTTTTTTTTTAGAGACAAAGTCTCAATTTATCACACTCAGTAGAGTGCTGTGGTGTCACAGCTCACAGCAACTTCCAACTCCTGGGTTTAGGTGATTCTCTTGCTTCAGCCTCCCTAGTAGCTGGGACTATAGGCACCCACCAGGACACCCAGCTATTTTTTGTTGCAGTTTGGCTGGGGCTGGGTTCTAACCCTCCACCCTCGGTATATGGGGCTGGCACCCTACCCACTGAACCACAGGCACTGCCTCCCACCTAGTAATTTCTTCAGCTCTTCCAGTTTGCTGATTTTCATGCAGCTGTGTCTAGCATGTCTAGCATTTAATTTATCCACTGAGTTTTAAATTTAAATGACAGTTTTTTTTTACTTCTAGAATTCCATTTGGATCTTTTTAAAAATCTGCTTTAGTTTTGACAGTCTCTTGGTCTTTAATTATGCTTTTAAAAAAATTGTTCTTGGCTGGGTGCAGTGGCTCACACCTATAATCCCAGCACTTGGGAGGCTGAGGTGGGTGGATTGCCTGAGTTCATAGGTTCGAGACCAGCCAGAGCAAGAGTGAGACCCCCGTCTCTACAAAAAAAACTAGCTGGGCGTTGTGGCGGGTGCCTGTAGTCCCAGCTACTTGGGAGGCTGAGTCAGGAGAATCACCTGAGCCCAAGAGTTTGAGGTTACTGTGAGCTATGATGCCATGGTATTCCACTGAGGGCTACAAAGTGAGACTCTGTCTCAAAAAAAAAAAAATAAAATAAAATAAAAATAAAAAACAATAAGACAATAAAAAATAAAAAATTATTCTTGCCAGGCATGTGGCTCATGCCTATAATCCTAGCACTCTGGGAGGCCGAGATGGGTGGATTGTTTGAGCTCACAAGTTCGAGACTAGCCTGAGTAAGAGTGAGACCCTGTCTCTACTAAAAATAGAAAAACTAAGGCAAAAGGGTCGCTTGAGCCCAAGAGTTTGAGATTGCTATGAGCTATGCTAATGCTATGGCACTCTATTAACAGTGACAGAGTGAGACTCTATCTCAAAAAATATATATATTGTTATTTATTATTTTTGTTGGTGTGTAGAAACCATAAGAGTTTAATACCAGGGCTAGAAGAGCAAGGCATTTTGAAAACATGAAATGCCAGGATAATATGTATTACTGTCTTTAGACTGCAGTAATCTCTCTTATTGTATTTTATTTTCATTTATTTATTTATTTTTGAGCCAGTCTCACTTTGTCTCCCTTATTAGAGTGTTATGCTGTCATAGCTCACAGCGACCTCCAACTCTTGGGCAATTATCTTGCCTTAGCCTCCCAAGTAGCTGGGGCTACAGGAGCATGACACAATGCCTTGCTATTTTTAGAGACAAGGTCTTGCTCTTGCTCAGGTTGGTCTTGAACCTGTAAGCTCAGGTAATCTACCTGCCTGGACCTCCCAGAGTGCTTGGATTATAGGTGTGAGCCACCACGCCTGGCGCAATCTCTCTCTCACCTTTTTAAAAAATGTTTATTGTGGTAAAATATATGTAACATAAAATTTGCCATTTTAACCACTTTTAAGGGTACAGTTCTGTGTCATTAAGTACATTCATACATATATATATATTTTTTTATTTTTTATTTTTTTATTTTTATTTATTTATTTTTGAGACAGAATCTCAAAATAGAGTGTCCTGGCATCAGCTTAGCGCACAGCAAACTCAAACTCCTGGGTGTAAGCAATCCTTTTGCCTCGGCCTTCCAAGCAGTTAGGACTACAGGCACATCTCATCACAACTGGCTAATTTTTTCTGTTTTTAGTAGAGAAGGGGTCTTGCTATTCCTCAGGCTGGTCTCAAACTCCTGAGCTCAAACGATCTTCCTGCCTCATCCTCTCAAAGTGTTGGGATTACAGGTGTGAGCCACTGTGGCCGGACTATATTCATATTGTTGTACAACTGTTAGCACTATATGCCTCCAGAATCTTTTCATTTTCCCCAAATGAAACCCCTCATTTCTCCCTGCCCGAAGCCCCTGGCAAGCATTATTATCTGTCTCTATGAATTCAACTACACCATGTCCCTCAAATAAGTGGAATCATATGGTATTTCTCCTTTTGTGATTGGCTGTTTCACTTAGTACTGTGTATAATATCTTCAAGGTTTATCCATGTTATAGCATATGTCAGAACTTTCTTTCTTTTAAGACCGAGTTGAGTTATATTCCGTTGTATGTCTATGCCATATTTTGTTTATCCATTCATCTGTTGGTGGACATTTGGGTTGCTTATACCTTTTGGTGTTGTGAATAATGTTGCTATTTCATCATACTTTTAATGCCTTCTGAAGCCTGGACTCTGTCCCTGAGGGTTGTAAACTTCTGATAGACTAGGACTGTGAGCCCAGGCTCTGATGTCAGGGAGCAAACATGTAATCAAAGTAGGCTAAAGGCCCTTTTGTAGAATATGGCAGGAACACAGGCAGGGCAGTTCATTCTACCTTAGAGAGGGGATGTTTGAAGCATTAGGAATTTTGCCAGCCAGAGAAAATCACAAAAATATTCTGAGCAGTGTGACTACAAAGAAGAATGTGAATGTGTTGTTAGGGAATGGGAAGCTTTAATAGTGAGACTTTTAAAGAAGATTGTGAAAAAAATAAATAAATAAAAAAGATTGTGACAATTCGTGAAGGGACTTATGTGCCGTATAAGTCAGTTAAAAAAAAAAACCAAAAAACAAAAACAAGAAAACTAACTTCAACTTTTGGATAAGTAAATAATTGACCTGCTTCAAAATTTAAAAGGTAAAAAGTATACCATGAAAACTTACCCTTTTCAGGCTCGGCACAACATAACACAGTGGTTATAGCACCAGCTGGTGGTTTTAAACCCGGCCTGGGCCAGGTGAACAACAATGACAACTGCAACAACAACAAAAATAGCCAGACCTTGTGATGGGCATCTGTAGTCCCAGCTGCTCAGGAGGCTGAGGCAAGAGAATCGCTTAAGCCCAGGAGTTGGAAGTTGCTGTGAGCTGTGATGCTACAGCACTCTACTGAGGGCTACAGAGTGAGACTATCTCAAAAAAAACAAACAAACATAACTTACCCTTTCACCCTTGAGCTCCAGTCACCCAGTTTGGATGGTTATAGGGAACACTATGTCTATGCTTCTAGGATAGTTTGTGCATATTCAGGTAATATATATTCCCCTTTTATATAAACGGTGATCTGTTATACTGTCTTTCTCGATTTTTTTGTTTTTGTTTTTGAGACTGAATCTCACTCTGTTGCCCAGGCTAGAGTGCTGTGGCATCATTACAGTTCACAGCAACCTCTAACTCCTGGGTTCAAGTGATCCTCCTGCTTCAGCTTCCTGAGTAGCTGGGGCTACAGGTGCCTGCCATGACTCTGGGCTAATTTTTCTATTTATAGTGGGGATAGTATCTTGCTCTGGCTCAGGCTGTTCTTAAATTCCTGAGTTCAAGGGATCCTCTTGTCTCAGTCTCCTAGGGTGTTAGGATTGCAGGAGTGAGCTACCGTGCCCAGTCTTATATCTTGATTTTTTTCCCTCTTAACATATTTTGAGGAATCTTTTCTATCAGATCATACACAGCTTTCTCTTCTTTCGACAGTTATCATCTTTTGATGGTTATAACATAATTAATTTAGAATGACATAAATATGTCATTTTATGCATGTGCAAGTACATTATAGGATAATTTCTAGAAGCAGCACATACTAAGCATTGGATGTTAGGCAATAAAGAGATTTTTAGCCTGAGGTATAAGGTTTTGGTAAGGCAACCCTGGTAATAGCGAGGATGATGGAGTGGAGTACCAGGGAGACACTGGAGTAGGAAAACCATCCATTCAAGCAGGAGATCTATTTGCCTGCAAGTAGTTGAAGGGATGCAGATAGTGAAAGGGGACAGATTCTAGAATAGCCTCTTTATTACTTAATTTATATTTGGAATATTAGTATTCTCTATTTAAAATAAATAAAACGTTTTTGAAATTATTAACTTATTCTCAGAGCATCACTGTGTGGTTATTATCCCCTTTTACAGCTGAGGAAACAAGAGCTCGAAGAATTAGGATAATTTGTTCAGTAATTGGCAGTACCAAAGATCCTTATCAAATCTAAAAGATCTCAACAATGATTTTATTGAAGATGTATATAAAACAAGTCACGCCCACTCCTTTTTGGTCTAGGTTGGAAGAAAGTAAAACTGAATACAATAGCTGTGGTAGCTTAGATCGCCTGTCAACGTGCTGGAAGAAAAAGATCAAGGTGAGGCAAGAGCTCTCTAAAGAGAAAGGCTTGAAGTCAGGTGTACCAGTAGTTTTAAATCTCTCCAATATGTATTCCAAGCTGGCATGGACAGATGTCTATGCTGATACGATGTTAAGCAAAAAAAACATAGGTTTGGGCAGCGCCTGTGGCTCAGTGAGTAGGGCACCGGTCCCATATGCTGAGGGTGGCGGGTTCAAACCCAGCCCTGGCCAAACTGCAACAAAAAAATAGCCGGGTTCAAACCCAGTCCCTGCCAAACAGCAACAAAAAATAGCCGGGCGTTGTGGCAGGTACCTGTAGTCCCAGCTACTCAGGAGGCTGAGGCAAGAGAATTGCTTAAGCCCAGGAGCTGGAGGTTGCTGTGAGCTGTGTGATGCCATGGCAGTCTACCAAAGGATCATAAAGTGAGACTCTGTCTCTGTAAAAAAAACCCAAAAACCATAGGGTAGTATGTTTAGAATGATCCCATTTTGTATTACGCTGTATGTGGAAGAGTATGTGCTGAAATGTGATGGGGTTGAATGATGAGATTTTAGGTTAAAAAGTTTTTCTCTTGCCTGTAATCCTAGCACTCTGGGAGGCTGAGGTGGGTGGGGAGCTTGAGCTCAGGAGAACAGGACCAGCCTGAGCAAGAGTGAGACCCCATCTCTACTAAAAATAGAAAAACTAGCCAGGTGTTGTATGGACACTTGTAGTCCCAGCGATTTAGGAGGCTGAGGCAGGAGGATCTCTTGAGCCCAAGAGTTTGAGGGTGCTGTGAGCTATGACACCATGGCCATCTACCCAGGGTGACAGGGTGAGATTCTGCCTCAAAGAAGAAAAAAAGTTTTTTCTTACCATGATTCATGCTTTCCTCCTAACAATGAACATGTGCCACTTTTAACATAAGAAAGACAAGTCCAATATTCCACCTCCCACACCCATCTATTTGTTGTTATGGTTTGCATTCTTCCCACTATCTGGGATTGCGCTTCCTTTTATGGTAGAAAGAGCCCAACACAAATGCATGAAGCTCTTCCCAGGCTCTTCCACAGATGCATGAATTAATCTCCCCTTTGCTGTGTTCCTATAAAACTTGACTGTGGTTCTTACCAGGTACTATTATGAATTAAAAATACTTGTGTTCATGTTTGTTTCCACCTCTCCTTTTGATTTCCCTGCTTCCAAATTTGAGTTCTAGAAAGCATCTAGTACAATGTTTTTCAACCTTTTTTATCTCATAGTGCACTTGAACCTATTAGTTAAACTTCTGTGGTGCCCAAATTATGTTGATCAAAAAGAAGAGTAAAAAAAAGAATATGGTTATGTGCTTTGAATGCTTTGAACTTTTTCCCAAAATAATGTAATTAATGATCTTTAAAAATTTTCGGGGCATACCAGTGTACCTCAGCACAAGCACACCAGTTGAAAATCTCTGATCGAGTACCCCCATAGATTGGGATTACTTGCACAGTAGTTACATACTTTAATGTTGAATCGGTTGCATTTGCGGTACTGCAGTTTTTTTCTGCCAGAACAAGAAAAGATAGATGAAAATTCTGAGTCATAGTCAGCAGAGTCATTTAAAATTCTGAGGGCAATGATATATTAGTGTACACCAGATGAATACTGTTTCCTAATTTGGGAAGTCTCTGGAGTAAAAGGAGCCATAAATAAGCAAACATCATCTCTAAAACTGCCATGTCTGTTACATCTGTAAAAGTAAAACATGATTGCTGCCTTTTACATGACATATACCAGAAGACTGTCTCTGGACTGGAAGCTTCAATTTGAGCTGTTCTAAAGCTGTTATAAAAAGGCAAATTTCTCAGTTAGTCTTCTGCAGTCCTAGACCAAAGCTGGTGACAGTAGGGAATGAAAATGCAAAAATCACTTTTTCCCCTCTTATCTAGAAATTGACCTCTCTCCTTTATCCTTGCCAGATAAATAAACCATTTTCTCTTTTTTTAACTAATGTTCTGTTCATCGTTCCTTGTATCTTCTTCCTTCATCAAAGTTACCAGTCTCAATTAGGTTGGTTGCTGACTCCTAATCTCTCCTTTTCCGTTAGTGCCAAGTGGATCTTTCTTAAGTACATCTCTGATCTCAATACTTTCTTTTTCAGAAGCCTTTGTGCCCCTTCCCTACTGTCTTCTAGATTAATCTAAATTTCTTACTCTAGCTCTTATGGGCTAACGCAGACCCCTAACCTCTTTCTGATCTTTTTCTCTATGGAGAGCATGAGTCAGCAAACTACAGCCTGCATATTGAATTTTGGATTGTCCAGGAGCTCAGAATAGTATTTATATTTTTTAATATTGGGAAAAAAAACAAAAGAAAAAATATTTTATGGCACAAGGAAGTAGGTAAAATTGAAATTCTAGTGTCCACGGCAAGTTTTATTGCAGTACAGCCGTGCCTGTTCATTTATGTATCTTCTGTGTAGTTTTACACTACAGTGACAATGTTGAGAAATGGTAACAGAGACCATATGACCCACAAAACCTAAAATGTTCACTACCTGGCCTTTCATAGAAAAAATTTGCCAACTGTAACCTAGAGTTATACATTTATAGAGTTGGCAATAGGTCTTAGAAATTCTTATTTTAAGAATGAGAAATTATGTTCTCAGACATAATCAACAGTGTATCTAAAGTACCCATATACCCTAGCATAAGCCGACCCGAGTATAAGCCGACCTCCTTAATTTTACCCTAAAAGTGGGGGAAACTTAGTGACTCGAGTATAAGCCGAGGTGGAAAATGCAGCAGCCACTGGTAAATTTCAAAAATAAAAATATATACCCAAAACAATTACAATAATTGAGGAAATAGTAGGTTAAATGCTTTTCAACATTTATTGCTAAAGAAAAACTGTAAACTAGCAACAACAACTTTAAAACTTTAAATAAAGTGCAGAAAACTGTAGCTTAACAGGTAATCAAGCTAAATCACAAAGGTTAAAATCCTTCAAAATATTTATTTACAAGACTTCACTGCCTTAAATGGGGTTTTCACTTAATTAAATGTGCCATTAAATATTGTGAATTAGATAGTTCAGTGGAATACAGTTCAGTTCAGCCTCCTACCTCTTCAGCTCAGCCGCGACTTGTGGACTGAGCTGAAGCACCGCCCCCTCAAGCAGACGGCAGAAGACAACTGGAGACTACGTGCATTTGATTAGGTGCGCGCGCACTGAATCAAATAACCTGTATGACCCGAGTATAAGCCGAGTTCGGGTTTTTCGGCACAAATTTTGTGCCGAATGAACTCGGCTTATACTCAAGTATATACGGTAATTCACATTTTATGCCTGTATCAAAACATCATATGTACCCTGTAAAGATATAAAACTATTGTGTGTCCATAATATTTTTTTTTTTTAAAGGATTCTCACTTTGGCTTTTGACAGGTTAATTATAATGTATCTCAGCCTGCATCTCTTTAAAATTTTTTTTTTAATTTTTTAGAGGTGGGATTTTGCTAGATCACCCAAACTGGTTGGGAGGGAACTCTTGAGCTCAAGCAGTCCTCCCATCATAACCTCCTGAATAGCTGGGACTTATGACAAGAGTCCCTGTGCCCAGCTTCAATGTTTATCTCTGAGTTTATTTCACTTGTAGTTGGTTAAGCATGGATATGTAGAGTCATGTCTTTCAACTAATTTGGAATGCTTTGGCCATTATTTCTTGAGATATTCTTTCTGCTTCTTTTTCTCTATTGTCTCTTTTTGAAATTCTCATAGTGCATATGTTGGTCCACCTAATGGTTTCCCACAGGTCTCTTAGATTCTTTTTATTTTTTCTCATTCTTTTCTTTCTTCTCCACAGACTGGGTAATTTCAGAGCCCTATCATCAGGTTCACTGATTCTTTTTCCTACTCAGGTCTACTTTTGAAATACTTTAGCAAATGTTTGATGTCAGTTAATGTACTTTTCAGTTCAAGACTTTCTCTTTGCATGCTGGAGGTGACAGGTTCAAACCCAGCCCTGGCCAAAAAACCAAACAAACAAAAAAACAAAAACTGCAAAGAATTTTTCTTTGCTTCCTTTTCATAATTTATCTCATTATTGATAATCTCATTTTGTTCATACATCATTTTCTTGATTGTCTTTAATTCTTTGTTCATCATTTCATTTAGCTCATGAGCACATTTATGATAGTTTTTTTTTTTTCAGTCTTTGATAAGTTCAGTGTCTGGGCTCCTTCAGAGATGATTTCTGTCGATTTATTTTGTTACTTTAAATGACCCATACTTTCCTTGTTCCCTGCATGACTCATGATTGTCATTGAGATCTGGATATTTGAATATTAGGATATAGTGACTCTGGAATTTAGGTTCTGCTTCTCGTGTTTGCTATGTTATGTGGGGGGTTTTTTGTTTTTGTTTTTGTTTGTTTGTTTGTTTTGGAGAGAGAGCCTCAATTGTCACCCTGGGTGGAGTGCTGTGGCATCACAGCTCATAGCAACCTCCAACTCCTGGGCTCAAGTGATTCTCCTACCTCTGCCTCCCAAGTAGCTGAGACTACAGGCGCCCGCCACAATATTTTGGGGTTGCAGCTGTTATTGTTGTTTGGTGGGCCTGGGCTGGATTCAAACCCGTCAGCTCAGGTGTATGTGGCTGGCGCTTTAGCCGCTTGAGCCACAGGCGCTGAGCCTATGTGTGTGTTTTTAATCATTGAAGGCTGTAGAAGTCTTGTGATTTTTCCAAATGGTTTTTTCAAAGACTTATCATTTTCATGTGTGGTAACTTAAGTCTCTTGATTCTTTTAGCTTTTATTCAGCTACTTTTTTTGACAGAGATTTCCTTGAATATAAGGAGCTAAAAATAGAAGAAAAAATATCTTTCCCATTCTTTGAGGATTGCCACCATGCTGCAGCTTTTCTTCAACACTTAGGTAGGCCTGCACTGATCCTAGTGATCTGGTCAAGGTGAAGCTTGGGGTCTTGTTCAGGTATTTTCTAAGCATACATCTTGCCCTGAGTATGCATATGGTCTTCTAAATTCTCTCTAATACATGACTGGTTATAAATGCCCTGGTTTCCCAGAGAAATTCTTCCATATTTTACATATATATATATATTTATTTTTTGTTTTTTTGTTTGTTTGTTTGTTTGTTTTGGAGAGAGAGCCTCAACTGTCACCCTGGGTAGAGTGCTGTGGCATCACAGCTCATAGCAACCTCCAACTCCTGGGCTCAATATTTTTTTATATTATATATATATTTATTTTTTATTTTTTTATTTTTTTTGCAGTTTTTCTACCCTCAGTATTATGGGGCCGGCACCCTACTCCTTTGAGCCACAGGCACCGCCCATCCCATATTTTCAGACTTTAGGAGGTCTATGTTAATTTTCCAGAGCTACTGTTAACAAAATACAACAGGCTCAGCACCTGTAGCACAGTGGTTATGGCCGCCAGCCTTATGCACCAAACTTGGCGGGTTCCAGCCCTGCCCAGGCCAGCTAAATAACAATGACAATTGCAACAAGAAAATAGCCAGACGTTGTGGCGGGCACCTGTAGTCCCAGCTACTGGGGAGACTGAGGCAAGAGAATCGCTTAAGCACAAAAGTTGGAGCTTGCTGTGAGCTGTGATGTCATGCACTCTACTGAAGGCATCATAACAAGACTCTATCTCAATAAAAACAAAATACAACAGACTGGGTGGCTTAACCACCTGAAATTAATTTTCTTATAGTTCTAGAGGCCAAAAGTCTAAGACCAAAGTGCTAGCAGGGTTTCTCCTAAATTTTCTTTCATTGGCTTGCAGATAGCTGTCTTATTGCTGTGTCCTCATGTGACCTTTTCTCTGTGTGCACATATTCCTTGTACTTTTTTCCTTTTCTATAAGGACACCAGTCATATTGGGTTAGGGTCCTACACTTATGACCTCATTAAACCTTAATTGCCTCTTTAAGGGGCCTGTCTTCAGCTACTGTCACACTAGGTTAGGATTCAACTTGTGAATTTTGGGAAACATAATCTCATTTATAACAGATAGACTATTAATAATGTCTCAACTGTAATCTTTTGCCCCTGGCACATGTGGGTTATGTGTCTTGTAGTGTTTTTTGAGCAAAGCCCACCAGTTTTCCATCCTTAGTGAGTTCCAACCTCAGGGAAATTTAGAAACATATCTATGTCATTCCTTCAGGTAATTATCAGACATGTTAGAGCAGACATACACAATAATTTGCAAATAAGGTCTATCTTGTCCCCCACCCCTGAACTCTCAGGGGTCCCACACTGGGAATGTAGGCTCCTGCCTTGAAGATTGCTAACAAATTGAGGAGTAGGTGGGTTAAAGGCAAATAAAAATACTACAAAGCTTTCTTTCCATTTTAAGTTGTATTTTTCTTCATTTGGCATTCGTTTGGTTGTTGTAAACCTTTGACTGTTTTCCAGAGTTCTGGCTAAGTTGGTTCTAACGGTTACTACATGTTTTTTTTTGATGTTTCTGTGGGGGTATGAGAACTTGGAGTTGCCTTACAGTGCCCTTTGGCTGATGACACTCCTCAATTATATTTTAAAGAGATTTAAGTAACAAGCATAAAAAAACCTCACATATGTTGTTAACCCATGTAGTTACCATTTCCAACGCTCTTCATTTCTTTGTGTGCATCCAGATTCCCATCTGGTACTGTTTTTCTTCTACTTGAAGGACATCCCTTAACGTCTCAGTACTGTTAGTTTGGTGTTAATGAATTTTTTTCAGCTTTTATATGTCTAAAAATGTCTTTACTTCATCTTGTTGTATTTTCACCAGGTGTATAATTTTAGGTTTGCAGCTTTTTTTCCTTTCAGTACTTTAAAGATGTTGTGGGACTGTCTTCTCACTTGTGTTATTTTTTTTTTCTTATCTGTGGGGTCACTTGTGTTATTTTTGATAAGAAATTTGATATCATCCTTTTCTTCGTTTCTCTGAAACATGCCTTTTTTTTTTCCTCAAGCTACCTTTGGGGTTTGATCTGTGTCACTGGTTTTGAGCAATCTGATTATGTGACCTATTTTGTTTTCTTTGTTTCTTATACTTGGGGTTGAGCTTCAATTTTGTGGGTTTATATTTTTCATTAGTTTGGAAAATTTGAATTTGGAATACTTCTTCTAATATTCTCCCATATTTCAACTTTGTAAACATATGAAACACAATTACAAGTAATTTTAATCTATTTCTCGGCTTGTTTGAACATCTGTGTCAGTTCTTGGTTAGTTTTGATTGATTGGTTCTTCTCCTAAGTATGGGTCGTGTTAGGATGACATTGTAAATTTTTCCTTGTTGAATGATGGTCATTTTTTATTTCTGTGCATTTTCTTGAGCTTTGTTTTGGGATGCATTTTAAGATACTTAGAAACAATAATTTTTCTGAGGTCCCAATCTGGCTCAGGCTGATCTCAAACCTGTGAGCTCAGGCAATCCACCTACCTTGGCCTCCAGAGTGCTAGGATTACAGATGTGAGCCCCTGTGCTGGGCCTATTTTACCCTCATTTTTATTTTTATTTATTTTTTTAGAGACAGAGTCTCATGTTGTCGTCCTCAGTAGAGTTCTGTGGCATCACAGCTCACAGCAACCTCCAGCATTTGGGCTTAGGCGATTCTCTTGCCTCAGCCTCCGGAGTAGCTACAGGTACCTGCCACAATGCCCATCTATTTTTTTGTTGCAGTTTGGCTGGGGCTGGGTTCAAACCCACTACCCTTGGTATATGGGGCCGGTGTCCTACTCACTGAGCCACAGGCACCGCCCATCCCTCATTTTTAAAGGATATTTTTTCTTTTTTTTTTTTTGCTGAATATATAATTCTAGGATAACAGTGTTTTCCCCCCTAGCATTTAAAAGAAACCATTAAAAAAAAAAGAAGAAGAAACTGTTTGTCTTCTAGCCTGCCTTGTTTCTGATGAGAAACAGCAATTGTATTTTTATGTGTTTGTGGTTTGCTCAGCTTTATGGGTCTTTTAGTCAGTATTTTTTATAATATTTGGGAAATGTGGACATTACTTAACAATTTTTTTTTTTTCTGGCCTGGGTGTGGTGGCTCATGCCTGTAATCTTAGCACTCTGGGAGGCCGAGGTGGGTGGATCGCTCGAGCTCCAGAGTGAGACCCTGTCTTTAAAACTACCCAGGCCTTGTGGCGGGCACCCGTAGTCCCAGCTATTTGGAAGGCTGAGGCAAGAAGATCACTTGACTCCATGAGTTTGAGGTTGCTGTGATCTATGAGGCTGTGGCACTTTACTGAGGGTGACAAAGTGAGACTCAGTGTCACAAAAATAAAAAAGAAGGAAAGGGAAGGGAAGGAAAGGGGGAAGGGAAAGGAAGAGAAGGAAAGGAAGGGAAGAGGCTCCATGCCTGTAGCACAGTGGTTACAGCACCAGCCACATACACGGACAATGGCGGGTTCGAACCCAGCCTGGGCCAGCTAAAACAACAATGACAACTGCAACAAAAAATAGCCGGGCATTGTGGCGGGTACCTGTAGTCCTAGCTACTTGGGAGGCTGAGGCAAGAGAATCACTTAGCCCAAGAGTTTGAGGTTGCTGTGAGCTGTGACTCCATGACACTGTACTGAGGGCAACATAGTGAGACTCTGTCTCAAAAGAAAAAAAAAAAAAGAAAGAAAGAAAAGAAAAGAAAGGAAAGGAAAGAAAGAGAGAGAGAGAGAAAGAAAGAAAAATTAGAAAAAATGGCAAAAATTAGCCAGGTGTGTGGCAGGTACCTGTAGTCCCAGCTACTTGAGTGGCTGAGGCAAGAAGATTGCTTGAGCCCAAGAGATTGAAGGTGCTTTGAGGTATGATGACAGAATGAGACTCTATCTCAAAAATAAACTAAAAAAAGAGCCAAAGTTCATGTTGTAGTTGAGCCCTTTACCCAGGGGTTGGGGGATCGTTGTGCTATATACCCTTCTATTGTGCCTTTAATCATTTTTACCCTCATATTAATTTGAAATTAAAAGAAAGAAAATCCCCAAGCCACATGCACAAAAAGAAAAGGACAGCCATTTCTCCAGGTAAAATGGATTAGATATCTAAGTTAATTATAAATTTTAAAAATGCATAGCACTTATTTTATTGGCCAAGTGGGGAGGCTCAGGCCTGTAACCCTAACACTCTAGGAGGCCAAGGCAGGTAGATTACTGGAGCTTAGGAGTTAGAGACCAGCCTGAACAAGAGCAAGACCCCATCTCTACTAAAAATAGAGGAAACTAGCAAGGTGTTGTGGTTGGCTGCTATAGTTCCAGCTACTCAAGACCCTGAGGCAAGAAAGATCACTTGAACCCAGGAGTTTGAGGTTGCTGTGAGCTATGACACCATGGCCTCTCTACCCAGGGCCACAGAGTGAGCATCTGTCTCAAAAAAATAAAAAATTGCTAAAGAGAAAAAAAAATGTTGTTATTGTTGTTGTTACAGTTTGGCTGGGGCTGGGTTCGAACCAGCCACCCTCCATATATGGGGCCAGCACCCTACTTACTGAGCCACAGGCACTACCCCTAAAGAGAAAAAATTTTTTCTGCCCCAGTCTCAGTTTCTTCTCCTTACAAGAATCCAGTTACACATATGGCAGACTATTTGATTTTGCCTCATAGGTCCCAAAGGGTCTATTTGTTATGAAATAATTTCTACTAATCTTTCCTCTTTATTCTACTGTCTTTAGTGTACTATTAAGCCTATCCAGAGAATTTTTTTGTTTCCATTTTTTTCTTAGTTTTAGCATTTCTGTTTTGGTTGTTGTTGTTGTTTGTTTGTTGAGACAGAGTTCTACCCTATGCCCTGAGCAGAGTGCAATAGCGTCATAGCTCAGACTCAGGCTGTGGGCATCTTGCTGCCTCAGCCTTCAAATCCACTGGGATTACAGGCACTCACCACAGCACCAGGCTGGGTTTTTCCATTTTTTTTCCACTCAGACAAGCCTCGAACTCCTGGACTCAAGCAATCCTTCCGTCTCAGCCTCCCATGGTGCTGGGATTACAGGCATGAACCACAGCACCTGGCCACATTTCTGGTTTTTTTTTTTTTTTCCTTATAATTTTCCTTTCTTTGCAGAGATTCCCTATCTATTTACTCTTTAGAACCAAGCTTTCCTTTAATTCTTTCCCAAGCACTTCTGACTTGGTGATACCCCAAAATGTCCTATGGATTTTGTCATGGCTTGATTTTAGATTTCATTAGGGCAGACCTAGAGTAGGTCCCTTTTTTTTTTTTTTTTTTTAAGACAAGAGTTTCACTATGTCGCCCTTGGTAGAGTGCTGTGGCATCACAGCTCACAACAACCTCGAACTCTTGGGCTTAAGCGATTCTCTTGCCTCAGCCTCCCAAGGTACCTGGGATTACAAGCCCCCACCACAACACCCAGCAATTTTTCATTGCAGTTGTCGTCGTTATTTAGCTGGACCAGACCAGATTCGAACTGCCAGCCTCAGTGCGTGTGGTGGGTCCATAACCACTGTGCTACAGGCTCTGAGCCAGCCTAGAGTGGGTCTTACTCCAGGCCATGATCCTTATCCCAAGTTGTAACCTTTGTTTTTTTTTTGAGACAGAGTCTTTGTTACCTTCAGTAGAGTGCCATGGTGTCACAACCAAGTTATAACCTTTCTGCTGTCTCAATAGGATGCCAAGGATGCTAAAGATGTTTTTTTTTTTTTTTTTAAGTATTTAAAAGGGGCAGCGCCTGAGGCTCAGTGGGTAGAGTGCTGGCTCTATATACCGAGGGTGGCAGGTTCAAACCTGGCCCTGGCCAAACTGCAACAAAAAAATAGCCAGGCATTGTGGTGGGCACCTGTAGTCCCAGCTACTTGGGAGGCTGAGGCAAAAGAATCATCTAAGCCCAGGAGTTGGAGGTTGCTGTGAACTGTGACACCATGGCACTCTACCAAGGGCGATAAAGTGAGACTCTTTTAAAAAAAAAAGAGCTATTTTAAAAAAAACAGCCTGGTGCTGTGGTGAGTGCCTGTAATCCCAGTGGATTTGAAGGCTGAGGCCGCAAGATGCCCACAGCCTGAGTCTGAGCTATGACGCTAGTGCACTCTGCTCAGGGCATAGGGTAGAACTCGGTCTCAACAAACAAACATATATCTATATATTTTTTTTTTTTTTTTTTTAAAGGTTCAAATGATCCTCATGCCTTAGATTGCTGGGACTACAGTAACCCATCATAATCCCTAGCTAATTTTTTGTATTTTTATTTTATTTATTTATTTATTTTGAGACAGAATCTCACTGTGTTGCCCTTGGTAGAGTGTTGTGGAGTCAAAGCTCAGAGCAACCTCCAACTCTTGGGCTTAAGCAATTCTCTTGCCTCAGCCTCCCAAGAAGCTGGGACTACAGGCACCCACCACAACACCCAGCTATTTTTTTGTTTCAGTTGTCATTGTTGTTTAGTAGGCTTGGGCCGGGTTGGAACCTGCCAGCCTGGGTGTATGTTGCCAGTGCCATAATCACTGAGCTACAGGTGCTGAGCCATTTTTTGTATTTTTAGTAGAGATGGAGTCTTGCTCTTGCTAGGCTAATCTCAAACACCTTAGCTCAAGCAATCCACCCATCTTGGCCTCCCAGAGTGCTAGGATTTCATATATGAGCCACTGTGTTCAATGGCTAAAGATATATTTGTGAGCTCTCTCCTCTTGGCCAGGGCCAAAACTCCCATGGCAATGCTCTTATCCCAGGATCGTTCTAACTCTAGAATCTTCTGTTCTAATTGTAACCCTTAGTACTTGCTTTCTGGTAACTCTCAGATGGCTTACTTTGTACATATACAGCTCAGCTGTATATATTAGAGTTCTCCAAAGAAACAGAGCGAATGGGCAGGGAGAGATATTATTGTAAGGAATTGGTTCATGTGATTATGGAGGCCCAAAAATCCACAATTGGCAAGCTCGAGACTCAGGGGAGCCAATGATGTGAGTTCTGGTTTAAGTGTAAATGTGAAGTGTAAATGTGAAGACCAGCGTCCCAGCTAAAGAACGTTCAGGCTGGGAGAGACAAATTTTTTTTTTTTTTTTGAGACAGAGTCTCACTTTGTCACCCTTGGTGGAGTGCTGTAGTGTCACAGCTCACAGCAACCTCAGACTCTAGGGCTCAAGTAATTCTCTTGCCTCAGCCTCCCAAGGAGCTGGGACAGTAGGTGCCTGCCACAACGCCTGGCTATTTTTTAGAGACGGGGATCTCACACTTGCTCAGGTTGCAATCCACCCACCTCTGCCTCCCAAATGCTAGGATTACAGGTGTGAGCCATGATGCCCAGCAGGAGAGGCAATTCTTAATCAGTCTATTTGTTCTATTTATGCTTTCAATATATTGGACAAGGCCCACCTACTTTGGGGAAGGCAAACTGTTTTCCTTTGTCTACTGATTCAAAGCCAGAAAACCTAATCTAGAAATACCTTTATAGATATACGCAGAAATAAATGTTTAACCAATGTCTGGACACCCACACTTGACTTGATTGGATCATGCCATGTGGCCTTCAGCCACAGATTTATGTCACACAAAGATTTATGGAACTTCCCATGGGCGGCGCCTGTGGCTCAGTGAGTAGGGCGCTGGCCCCATATGCCGAGGGTGGCGGGTTCAAACCCAGCCCTGGCCAAACTGCAACAAAAAAATAGCCAGGCGTTGTGGCGGGCACCTGTAGTCCCAGGTACTCGGGGGGCTGAGGCAAGAGAATCGCTTAAGCCTAGGAGCTGGAGGTTGCTGTGAGCTGTGTGATGCCACAGCACTCTACCAAAGGGCCATAAAGTGAGACTCTGTCTCTATAAAAAAAAAAAATTAAAAAAAAAAAAAAAAGATTTATGGAACTTCCTATTTGAATGATACCCTTCTTTCCTTTTCTCTGCCATTTCAGCTGTCTCTAAATCTGATCTCTGTGTCATCAGCCCACTGGGATCTCCCTACTCTCCTCAGACTCCAGCTGTCTCCATTATAGTTGGGAAATTATCCCCAGGTAGAGGATGTTTCCTTTCTCTCTGGGTTCACCGCCTTGTGCTTCCTGTTGTCCTCAACCTTCCAGTAGTCGCCTCATAATTTTGTCCATTTTTATAATAGTTTATGGTGACAAAACTAATCTGGTAACACTTAATGATAGCTGGAAAGGTTACTAATTTTCAGTTGTATTGTTATCTTATTATATGAATTATAACACTACTAATTCATTATTGTATTGATAGACATTAGACAGTTAGGTGTGTTCAAATGGTTAATGTAAATGAAGCTTCAATGACTTGTCTTTCTACTTAGAAATAGAATTGCAGGTTTATAGGATATATATTTCTTTAACCTTACTAAATATTGCCTAGCGGTTCTCCAAATTAAACTTTTATATATCCTCAATCAGCATATGAATTCCACTTGTTCCGTGTCCTTGCCAAAATTTGATTTTGTTGAATTATTAAATCAAAATTGTATCTTGTTACCTTAATAAGCCTTTCCTAGATTATTAGTGAAGTTAAACATATATATACACACACATATACATGTGTGTGTATATATATGTATACATGTATGTATTTATTATTGAATATTTAGATTTCACATTTAGTAAATTTTTTTTTAATCCCAATTGTCTTTTTAAGAAATTGGGCTTTTTGTTATTGGTTCTTTGGAGTTTCTTATAAATTCTAGTTACTAATCCTCTTTGGTTTTATGTGTTAGAATTAGTTTTTTGCAGTTTGACTTCTTCCAGCAGTTTTCAACCTGTGAGTCACAACCCCTTTGGGGGGTCAAATGAGACCTTTCACAGGGTCATCCTGCACATCAGATATTTACATTATGATTCATAACAGTAGCAAAATTACAGTTATGAAGTAGCAACGAAAATAATTTTATAGTTGAGGGTCACCACAACATGAGGAACTGTATTAAAGGGTCGCGGCATTAGGAAGATTGAGAACTGCTGTTTAGATGCATATGTTGTCTTTTCCTATTCAGAAGTGTTAAATTTTAATGTAGTCGTGTTCATCTGTATTTTACTAAATGATTTATGCTTTTTGTGTGTTTATCTCTTTGTTCTCTAAACACAGCGATACCCCAGGACTCGGGATATAAACCTCTCATTTTACATTAATTCTTAATAATCTTACTTTGTCTCATGGCATTTGTACTCTGTAGCTCCTCCACCAAACTCCAGTCATATATGATATTTAAAGGACCCTTGTTAAGCTAGATACAATATTTCTTTTTGCTTTATTATACAAGTTTCTTGGGAGTCTGCAGTCACTTCTTCCATTTCCAGGCAATGAATGTGCCCTCTTCTTGTGGCAAAAGGGCTTTGCTTATGGTTTTAGGTCCAATTTTGTACCATCTGGGTGGGTTCCAGTGGGTTCAGACATTACCAAGGAACTACTTTAATAGACAGTTAATGACATGGTAATTAATCTTAAGTTACTCTAAATTATTTTCCAGATCCTATTGTGCCTGAGATGCCTGGCCTGAAGGCTGGCTTGCATTTTTTTTGCAGATTAGCAGGGGTTCCTCCTTCTTTGGTTGTGGCGGTTTCTCAGAAATAGGATTAAGGTAGGGCATCTCTAAGATGGGCATCCTGGTCCTTCTTCCCAAATCTAACTTTTCCTGTAAGAGGGGAAGTGTGTGGCTAGTTTTTGACAGGCTTTGTGCCATCTCTGCAGCCAAAGACTGGTGGAGGCCTAGGGTTGCACCCCCTGTGTCTGCTGTCCCCATAAAGACAAACATGGGAATTAAGGGAAGTCCCCCATGAGCAACTGCATAATGGGAAAGGCACAATTAATAGGGCTGTGCAACCATCACTGCAACCTAATTATAAAACGCTTCCCTCCCCCCACAAAAAATTCCCATGATCATTAGCAGTTGCTCTCTTTTCCCCACTTGCCAACCCACTCTCCAGCCCTTGGCAACCACCCATCTACTTTCTCAGACAGCAAAATTTAACACAGGTACATTGATCACAAATCCTAAAAATCTACCCCAATATCTGGACCATGATGTGAAATTTGGAAGGTAATTGTCCTTATATTATCAATTTGTACTTCAAAAACAAGTTTGGGACCTGGGCTGGGAATGGTAGCTCATGCCTGTTGATCCCTGTGATCCTAACCTTTGGGAGGCTGAGGTGGAAGAATCGCTTGAGGCCAGGAATTTCAGACCTGTCTAGGCAATATATATGAGACACTATCTCTACAAAAAAAATAAGAAAAATCAGCCAAGTATGTTGGTGCATGCCTGTACTCCCAGCTACTTGGAAGGCTGAGGCAGGAGGAACACCTGAGTCCAGAAGTTCAGGCTGCAGTTAGCTTGCATTGCACTCCAGCCTGGGCAACAGCGCAAGATCCTGGCTCCTAAAAAACTAAACAGTTGGAGTCCTGAAACTCAAGCAGGTTTAATTCACAGTGTATTAGAACTAGATGTCCATTTAACAAGGGTGGTTAGTTAAATCTTTTCACTGTTGCTGTTGAAGTTAGCCTGTCTTTAGCTGTTTATACTGGGGCAGAAAACATTAACTGTAAAAACTAAGGACCACTGATGTCATTTGTGAAGAGTGCCTGATAGGCTATGCTGGAGGAAAGTTTAGCCCCTATAAAATGTCACGGATTAAGAATTACATGAGTAAAGAAAAAAAAAAAAAAAAAAAAACTTGGCTCGGCGGCGCCTGTGGCTCAAGAGGCTAAGGCGCCAGCCACGTACACCTGGTGGGTTCAAATCCAGCCCGGGTCCGCCAAACAACAATGACGGCTGCAACCAAAAAATAGCCGGGCATAGTGGTGGGCGCCTGTAGTCCCAGCTACTTGGGAGGTGGAGGAAGGAGCCCAGGAGTTGGAGGTTGCTGTGAGCTGTGATGCCACAGCACTCTACCCAGGGCGACAGTTCGAGGTTCTGTCTCAAAAAAAAAAAAAAAGAAAGAAAGAATTACATGAGTAGTAGTTTTCTGGTGCTTTTATTTTTAACGTGATTCTTTCACACCACAGCCTCCGGATGGGTGCCACAAGTGTGGCCACGCGGGAAATGTCAAGTATCACACTGGGCCTATAAAGCACGCAGCATTTTCTTTCTTTTTTTTTTTTTTTTTGAGACAGAGTCTCAGTTTGTCGCTCTCGGTAAAGTGCCGCGGCGTCACAGCTCACAGCAACCTCAAATTCTTGGGCTCAAGCGATTCTCTTGCCTCAGCCTCCCAAGTAGCTGGGACTTCAGGAGCCCGCCACAAGGCCCAGCTAAACACGCAGCATTTTCAAATGAGGACTGCTGTTGCCCAGCAGTAGTGTTTCCTCGCGGACGCTGCGCACAGTCGCGCGCGCAGTGACGTATGCGGCGCGCTATGACGCGCGCGCGGCGCGGTGCACGCTGGGATATTTAAGTCTTCTCCGCGCCGCGGAGCCGCGATGTCTCCGGCGGCTGCGGCAGCCGGAGGAGGCGAGTGTCGGCGGCGGCCCATAGCGAGTGTCAGGGCTAGCAGGGGCCGGGGGGGGGGCTGCGGTGGGCCTGCCGGGGCGGCGCTCCTCGGCCTGTCGCTCTTCGGCCTCGTGCTGTATCTGGTTCCGGCAGTAGCTGCGTTGGCCTGGCTGGCCGTGGGGGCTACCGCGGCCTGGTGGGGACTGAGCCGCGAGCCCCGAGGTTCGCGCGCCTTGCCCTCGCTGGTTCGGAACGCGCGACGTCGGCGAACACTACTTGCTTCGCCTCCAGCCAAGTCTGCGGTAAACGGAAATCTCCTAGAGTCGCGGACCCTACTCGAAGGACCTGACCCTGCTGAACTGCTCCTCATGGGCAGTTACCTGGGCAAACCTGGCCCGCCGCAACCTGTCCCCTCTCAGGAGGTTAGGGAACTGCGGGAGAGGCCTAGTCGCCGCCCACCCGCCTGCTCCGCACCTTCGGCTTCACCAACCCATCGTGTACAGCATGTTTACCCCTCTCTCCCCACCCCTCTTCTCCGACCCTCTAGGAGACCTTCCCACAGGTAAGATACATTGATTTTCCCACATTCTCCTAGTTAGACTGGCTTTAAATTGAGGACTTGACTTTTAAAACCTATTTCATTTTTATCAAATCCAAAACAGATTCTATGTGGTTTTGTTCTCTTTTACAAAACCTTGGTGTGTGTCCACAGTCTCTTGCCCTCTAACTCTTAAATGAGATGTTGTGTTGCCAAATATATTTCCTTCCTTCCAGTTCTTAAAACAGCTTGAATTTTAGTGTCTGGATTTAGCAGAATACATGATAAACTACTAAAATAGCTCTACTTTGGGTAAAAATAACATTTTCTTCCAATCGTGTAGTATGTTTGGTTATATTTTTGTCTTTGGGCCAGTAGAAGAAATTATATCAGCTACATCTAGCCGGGGCAACAGAGCAAAACCCTGTTTCGAAAAGAAAAAAAGAAATTGTATCAGCGGAGCTCATGGAGGTGTTGCCAGGAAACACCTCTTTGATAAAGGCTATCAAAAAAATTTTGAGAGACAGGGTCTCTTTCTCTTGCTCTGGCTGAATTGCAGTGGTGGGATAATAGCTGATTGTAACCCTTGAGCTCCAGGGCTCAAGGAATCCTCCCACCTCAGACCCCCAATAGCCACAGACCACCAAACCAGGCTAATTTTTGTTTTTCTTTCTTTTTTTTTTTTTAAGGGATGGGGTCTTGCTGTGTTGCCCATGCTGGCTGAACTTCTGGCCTTGAGGAAGTCCCCAAGGAGCTAGGATTACTAGCATGAGCCATTGTGTCCAGGCAAGCTGATCAAATTAAAGAGACTTGCTTTGGAGAAAGTCTCTATTGCCAGAACTAGAGTGCAGTGGCATCATCCTGGGCTCAAGCAACACTCCTGCTTCAGCCTCCTATGTAACCGGGGCAACAGGTGCATACCACCTCAGCTCACCCAGCCGATTTTTCATAGAGATGGGGATTTTGCTCAGGCTGGTCTCAAACCCTGGGCCTCAAGTGTTAGGATTACAGTTGTGAGTCACTGTGCCCAACCTGAAGAGACATTTTTATTTAGTCCCAATAGCTGAATGATAAAAGAGAATACAAAAAAATCAGTGAAGATGTTAGATTCTTTTTTTTTTTTTTTGAGATAGAGCCTCAAGCTGTCACCCTGGGTAGAGTGCCGTGGCATCTCACAGCAACCTCCCAACTCCTGAGCTTAAGCTATTCTTCTGCCTCCGCCTCCCAAGTAGCTGGGACTACAGGCACCTGCCACAATGCCCACCTATTTTTTTGGTTTCAGTCATCATTGTTGTTTGGCGGGCCCAGGCTGGATTTGAACCCACCAGTTCAGGTGTCTGTGGCTGGCGCCTTAGCCTCTTGAGCCACAGGTGCCGAGCCAAGATGTTAGAGTCTTGATAAATACATTTAATTGGGCTGGGCGTGGTGGTGCAGGCCTGTAAGCTTAGCACTCTGGGAGGCCAAGGTGAGTGGACTGCTTGAGCTTATGAGATCAAGACAAGCCTGAGCAAAAGTGGGACCCCCATCTCTACTAAAAATAGAAAAACTGAAGCAAGAGTATTTCTTTTTTTTTTTTTTTTTTCCAGTTTTTGAACCCACCACCTCCAGTATATGGGGCTGGCGCCCTACTCCTTTGAGCCACAGGTGCCGCCCGCAAGTGTATTTCTTAAGCCCAAGTTGGAGATTGCTGTGAGCTATGACGCCACGGTACTCTACCCAGGGTGACAGCTTGAGACGCTGTCTCCAAAAAAAATTGAATTGAGAAGGTGAACCAGGTATTAAAAATGTTTGACTCTAGGTACATTATCACTGATGATTTAGCACAAAGGGTTGAAGGATACTTGAAAAGTTCCTACAACACATACCTTTTTTCTCCATTGTAGTTTTATTCGCATGGGCAGGGTTTTTTATTTTCCCTCAAATTGTTGAAATCCACCTGCCCCTAGATGGAATAAGGGAAAGTTGCCATAAAAATACTGTATTCTGTTGATTAGAAAGAGATTTATTAAGCCCTTTGGAAGATGTCTTAACTCATGTGGTTATTTAGCCATTTAAGTTTCCTGACATTCTTTTAAGCTTTTGTTTCATGATGTTTCTCCCATTTTCTGCAGGGAGTATGGGAGTTTCTCAAATCGATTTGTAATAACACCTCGAAGACGATATCCCCTCCAGCAGGCCCAATATTCGTTTCTGGGGGTACTTCCCACAGTATGCTGGAATGGTTGTCCAAAGAAGACCGTGTTATCTGTTCGTAATTCCAGGATGGGAATTAGCCCAGTGACTGTGAGGATTGCCCCTCCCGATAGGAAATTGACTCGTTCTACAATGTGAGTATTACTATTGGAAAAGTACTGTCCCTTTTGTGTCCTCTTAATTCTTCTACACTTGTTCCTCTGACAGAAAAACTATAAGGAAAAAAAATAACAGGTTATTTGAATGAGAAGCCCTAAATTCTAGTAAAATCTTTTTTTTTTTTTTTTCCATATTTTGCCCTCGACAGTAGCTTTAATTGCTAAGAACAGTTTCTATGATTATAGATTATATTTTTGCCTTTTGGTTAGCTTCTGATTTTTTAGTGACCTGAGTCTGTGCTACATAGCATGGTAATTAATAACTATTAGAGTCTTTTCTTTCATTACAGGCCAGAGCAGGTAATCAGCTCAACACTGTCCTCACCATCAAGTAATGTCCCAGACCCATGTGCAAAGGAGACTGTCCTGAGTGCCCTCAAAGAAAGGAAGAAAAGGACAGTGGAGGAGGAAGACCAAATATGTGCTGATGGCCAGGAAAATAAAAGAAGGTAACAGTCCCAATTTCCCTTTCAAATTGTTGAAGTGCATTATAGAGACAGCTGTTCAGGCCTAAACAGACCTCCCATGTGGACTCCTGAGAATTCAGTGAAATATAGAATATTACTATAAAGGTGCAGAGACCAACTCTAGTTTGTTAGCCTTAATAGGTACTCTTTTTTGGCATTCATGAAAGAGCTTGGTAATAAGTGTTTCAGTGCTGTTCATTTCCTAAGGCACAGGTTAAATTTTATAATTTACCTTTTCCATAAGTTGTAATGATAAGGTGACAACTATTAGCCATGTTACCCTCTACTTTGGGTGCAAATGTTTAAACTTTTATTTTTACATTTGAATACTCAGTCTTCCCTTCACATTTGGTGGTGTTCAGTTATTTGGCTAACCACCAGTTTAAATGTAATTGTGCTGAAAGAAATACTTGTCAAAGAAAAGTGAAAACTAGAGTAGGGTAGAGTTATCAGTAATGACAATAAAACCTATCTGGCTTATATGGTAACTTAATGAAAATGCAGTAAACTGTTTCCTAAGTATGGAAAGAAAGAATGTTTAAGTGGTTAGTTGTGATACAGAACTATTTGTGGTTTTCCAAGGAATCAGTTATAGATTCCACTCATTTTTTAATTCAGCAAATATTTGTTGAGGACCTACTGTGTGCCAGACCCTGTTCTGGTGGGTACAGTACGGTGGATAGAGCGGTGAATGAGATGGACATTTTTGAAAGGGAGACAGACATTTTTGAAAAATGATAGTAAGAAAACATGGTAATTATAGAATGTTAAGTGTATAGAGATTAAAAAAACAGTAATTAGAGGGGATTGAGAAAGTGGTTTCTTTATATAAAGCAGTCAAGAAAGAGCTCTCTGAGGAGACGGGACTCCACACGTAAAATAATGAAATTGTCCCCATTACCTAGACTAGATTATTCACATTCAATAGTTTCAAAGTTGGCTATCTTTGATAATGTAGATGACAAAATTAGGTGAGAGAAATCTTAATAAGTGCAAGTATATTTGTGTAACTCAGGAAGATCAGGTAGGAATAACTAGAGGTGGGAATTAACAGTTGTGACAAGTTTGCACTAATGTCTGCTAAGCAGGAGTGGCAGGGTATAGAGAAAGCAACACTTATTCTTCTGATCCAAATAGATCTCTCATGTTCTCCAAGGTAGTAATTTTTCTTAAGCCTAGTGAGCCGGTAAATACAGATTCTGTATTATCTTTGCTATAAAATCCTGTAAGCAGTGATTGCACCTGTGCACCATGCATAGGCTCTTTATAGGTGACATAATAGACCTTTCCCTAAATGGCTTGAGATCTCTAGAGCACTATGAGATATGTGGGTTGATCCCTCACATGTTTTTTTTTTGTTACATATTTTTTTTAATTTGTGGATGGTGGAGTGTTAAATTTATGAGTGTAACTTTAATGTGAAGTTAGCAGATAAAATAATTGGTACAGCTGAATTATTCAAAGTCTTAAAGTATTTTTATACTGTGCTTATTACCAGGACAGTTTTAGGTTAAGTTTACCTTTTAGATGCTTAGGGATTTGTACTTCATAGAGATAGTGTAGAGTCTCAGCAATTTGAGAATATGAGAAGGGAAAAAGGAAGGGTACATGTGAAATTTACTAAGTGTAGAATATAAACGTCTTAACACAATAACTAAGAAAATGCCTTGAAGGCTATGTTAACTAGTTTGATGAAAATATTTCAAATTGTATATAAAGCCAGCACATTGTACCCCATGATTGCATTAATGTGCACAACTATGATTTTTTAAAAAATGGATGGGAAAATGTCACATCATTTCATTGAGAATTTTTTGATTTATCACAGGCGCCATGACAGCAGTGAGAGTGGACAGTCAGCATTTGAGCCCCTGCTGGCCAATGGAGTTCCCGCTTCTTTTGTGCCTAAGTAAGTGAGAGTCCATCTGGACAAAATATCGACTATGTATTTAGAAAAATGACATCATGAAAACAGTTGCCCTATAGGATTTTCCCCTTTTCTTTTTGCATCACTTAATTCAGATTCATATCTTTGAAATTAGGGAGGAATATTTTGAGTAACTTGCCACAATTAACTATCTTCTGTCTAATTTCTTTTACTATTTTAGCATTACGGTGAGTGAAATGTGCTATGGCCAAGGGGGTTTCTAAATATATTTGATAACCAAGTATGTAAATTGTAAGGTTTGTGCAAAGGATAAAATGTAACAATATGAAATTTAAGGTTAAGTTTTAACTTTAAATTGTCGCCCTTGGTAGAGTGCGGTGACATCACAGCTCACAACAACCTCCAATTCTTGGGCTTAGGTGATTCTCTTGCCTCAGCCTCCCGAGTAGCTGGGACTACAGGCGCCCACCACAACGCCCAGCTATTTTGTTGTTGTTGTTGCAGTTTGGCCGGGGCTGGGTTCGAACCCGCCACCCTCGGTATATGAGTCTGGCACCCTACTCACTGAGCCACAGGCACCGTCCAAGTTTTAACATTTTAAAAATACATTGAAGGAAGAATTAGATAGAAGGGGAAATAGCTTTGAAGTATGTGTGAGGAGACTTAGGATGGCTTATGTACTTAATTTGAGTCAGCAGTATGATGTGGCTGCCAGAAAAGCTTATATGCTCCTAGTTAGTACTGTTAGAAGAAAGATTAGAATGAGGTGGGTGGGTAATGGTCCTGCTTTCCTTAGTTTTCAGACTGTCCATGAAGCATTGTGTTTAGTTCAGCATATTACACTGTGAGAGAGAATGTACACAAACTGAAATCCATTTCCAGTGAAGCTACAAAGATGTTAAGGCGATTTGCAATACCCTTGTAGAGGGGAGGGTGGTGGTGGTGGGTGAAATGGTTTGGGAGGTGTAGAAATACTAGCCCACAGGAGGAAAATCCCAAAGGAAATAAGGGAGGAATGGATAATGGTGCCCCTAAAACTAAGGACTATCACATAAATGAGGCTTAACGTGGTTTGGCTTTAGGATTCTTGGGTGAAAGTTAGAGGAAATATATTTTAATAAGAATAAACAGTCTTATGGTTGACATGGATCACTCTAGGAAATAGAAAGTTGTCTACATTGTAACAAAGTTGGATAACTCCCACAAGAAAGATATACAGGGAATCTGTTTCATTTGGAGGTTTAAAAATCGATTGGTTCCTCTTAACTCTTGATTTTTTTTTAAACAGCTTTATTGAAGTCTAATTGATGTATAATATGCTGTACTTGTTAAAACGTGGATAATAAATTGTAGCATATATATACACTTGTGAAACTATCACCACCATAAATTTAATAAACACATCATCACCTCCATAAGTTCCTTTGTGCTTCCTTGTATCCTCCAGTCCTTCCCCATTCCCAGGCATCCACTGATCTGTCTGTTGTTATAGATTAATGGGCATTTTCTAGAATACTATACAAATTAAATCCTACAAGATCAAACAATTAAGTTCACAAACTCATTTTAGAAAAAGTACTATGTACCTCATTGCTGATCATCACTATAGTCACCTTTGAAATACTCCCTTTGGGAAGTCATGCAACTTCAAAGCACTTTTTCTAGAATGCATTTGTGAATTTAATTGTCATATCTGGTACTATGACAGCTCTAATGGCAACTGCAGAAAAGAAGTTACAAAATTGTTGTGAAGGATGGAGTAGGTGCTGGTGTTAGTGCATAGCTTTCCAAGCAGAATACTTCATAGGTGACCATAGTGATATTCAGCAATGAGGTATTTAGCACTTTTTCTAGGATAAGTTTGTGAAACTTAATTGTTCAACCTTGTATATATTTAAGTTTTAAATCTTTGGTTTTCTTCTGAGTATGGTGCTCATCACCCAACCAGGTGGCTATCCTGAGCTCACAGGTTTAAGATCAGCCCAAGCCAGAGTGAGAACCTGTCTCCAAAAATAGCTGAGCATTGTGGTGGGCACCTGTAGTCCCAGCTACTTGGGAGACTGAGACAAGAGGATTGCTTGAACCCAAGAGTTTGAGGTTGCTGTGAGCTATGATGCTACCGCACTCTACCAAGGGTGACCAAGTGAGACTCTATCTCAAAAAATAATAAATAAATAAATAAATCTTTGGTTTTCCTTGCTGATTTTATCAGATCAGTTCAACAGCAGAAGTTAAGAGCATTATCCTCTTCATGTTTGTCAAGAAAGATACCATGACCATGGATGAAACCTTCAATAGTACATCTATCCATCTTCTTTTGTTAGGCCTGGGTCTCTGAAGAGAGGCCTCAATTCCCAGAGCTTAGAGGACCACTTGAATAAGAGATCTCGCACTTCTTCTGTGAGCTCCTTGGCAAGCACGTACACAGGTGGCATCCCTAGCTCCAGCCGCAATGCCATTACCAGTTCTTACAGCTCTACTCGAGGCTTCTCACAGGTACAGCTCTTGTGTGGGGGAAATGGGTTCTCAGCATTCATTAATGTTTACTAACCACCTTCTATCTGTCAGAAATTAGGATTGTCTCTAAGCTAACAGAAGATACAGACCTTTTAATGACAAATATAGACCAGTGCAACAGACTAGAAAACCCAGAAAGTAAACCAGTGCACATGTGAAACCCCAATACAAGACAAAGCTATTATTGCAGATAAATGGATGAAGAATAAACAATTCAATAAATGGTATTAATGTGATTGAAAAGGTAGACTGAGTTTGGATTGCATTGCACCATCCTTTTTTTTTTTTTCTTTTTGTTTTAGAGACAGAGTCTAATTTTGTTGCCCTCGGTAGAGTGCTGTGGCGTCATAGCTTACAGCAACCTCTAGTTCTTGAGCTTAGGTGATTCTCTTGCCTCAGCCTCTCAAGTAGCTGGGACTACAGGCGCCCACAACACCTGGCTATTTTTTGTTGCAGTCTGGCCAGGGCCGGGTTTGAACCCGCCACCTTCGGTATATGGGACCAGAACCCTACTCACAGAGCCACAGGCACCACCCTACATTGCATCATCAAAGGGATTTATCCTATAGGCATTTAGAATTTAGTGAAAGCTTCTTAAATGAGAAGTGGTCATAATTCTTTTTCAGAAAGATAATTGGAGCATTGTATAGGAAATAGAGCAAGCTTTGCTGCCGGACAGACTGGGTTCAAATTATGGCTCTGACAGTAGTTATAGGTTCTTGGGCAGGCAAATCTCTTAACCTGTCTTTCTCATCTGTGCATGATTAAAAGTAATGTTTGAAAAGCACCCATTATGGTGCCTATAAGTGGGTACCAAATATATAGTACCTAGAAAAAAAGATAAAGCATGTATGGAGAAAATTTTCTTTCTTTTTTTTTTTTTTTTTTTTTTGTAGTTTCTGGCCAGGGCCGGGTTTGAACCTTCCACCTCCAGTATACGGGGCCAGTGTCCTACTCCTTTGAGCCACAGGCACTGCCCTGGAGAAAATTTTGAAACAAGTTCATCAGTCCAGAGGCTCTGATAGTACTATATATGAAAGGTGAAGGCTAAGCCAGAGTAGTTGTGGGAATGAAAAAAAAGGATGATAAGAAGCTTTACTTAGAGCACTTACTTTATGTTAGGCCTTACATTAAGCATTTTATGTAAATTTCTTCATCATCACAACAGCCTTATTAAGTACATACTTCTATTTTTAAAATCTTTTTATTATGTAAAATTTCAGATGTACATAGGAGAGAAAATATAATGACCCTTAATATAGCGTTAGCAATTAAGAGCATTCATCAATCTTGTTAACATCAATTCTTGCTCTTGTGTTTTATTTTTATTTTTTCAAATTTTTATTTATTTTAAAATAGAGACAGGGTTTCACTCTTGCTGAGGGTGGTATCAAACTCCTGAGCTCAAGCTGATCCCCAGAATGCTGGGATTACAGATGTGAGCCCTGAAGCCTGGACTGCTCTATTCTGTTTTAAAGTAAATTGCAAACCTGTCATTTTACCTATAGGCACTTCTTTGCCTTTTTAACTGTTCAGACTTCTTCTAAAACATTAATAGCCATAATACCATTATCTACCCTGAATAATAACTCTTTAATATTACTTAGTATAATACTTCTTTTTTTTTTTTAAGACGGAATCTCACTTTGTTGCACTTGGTAGAGTGATGTGGTGTCATAACTCACAGCAACCTCAAACTCTTGGGCTTAAGAGATCCTCTTGCCTCAGCCCCCTAGTAGCTGGGACTACAAGTGCCCGCCACAACACCCAGCTAATTTTTTAGAGATAGGGTCTCTTGCTCAGGATGGTCTCGAACTCCTTAGCTCAGGCAGTCCACTCGGCCTCAGCCTCCTAGAGTGCTAGGATTACAGTTGTGAGCCACTGTGCCTCGTTCTGTGTGTGTTTTTGTTTTTGTTTTTTTTTTTTTTTAAGATAGGGTCTTGCTCTGTGTTGCCCCCCTGCGTGGAGTGCAGTGGTACAACCATAACTTATGCAACCTGGAATTCTTGGGTTTTCCATGTAAATAGATTTTTGGATCCTAAAACTTGATTAGATTCAAATTCAATTATTTTGGCTGAATACTCGATAGGTTTCCTTTTGTATCATATCAGCATGCAAATAATATCTGGTTTCCCAATTTCAGTGATATAAATATTGATCTTTGGATTCAGGTGTTGTTAATTTGATTCATCCATTTCAATATATCTGTGAGCTTTAGTCTCACTTTGTCACCCTTGGTAGAGTGCTTTGACATCGTAGCTCACAGCAACCTCAAACTCTTAGGCTCAAGAGATCCTCTTGCCTCAGCCTCCCAAGCAGCTGGGACTATAGGCCCCTGCCACAACATCCGGCTATTTTTGGAGATGGGGTCTTCCTCTTGCTCAGGATGGTCGCAAACTCCTGAACTCAGGTGATCCACCCACCTGGACCTTCCAGAGTGTTAGGATTACAGGAATGAGCTACCACACCTGACCCCTGTCTGTGAGATTTTCACCTGATGATTTTGTCAGCCATTTATCAACATCTACTTAGATATACTGTTGCAAATGGTGATACTCTTATTCCCCCTACACTTACTAAAATTTTATATGGAAGAACAGGCCCTGCCTAGAGGCTTGAATGACCAGATAGCTAAGGTGACCAGTGAGGTTTTTGCTTTTGTTATCTTTAAGAATGTCTTGAGTTTTTGTAAGCATTTCATATTTTTTAATACATTATAGTTATTATTTTTGATGTACAGACTTCCAACTTCAGGCTGTGGGAGCCCTTTTAAACTGATCTCAGCAGTCTTTGTTTTGTTTTGTTTTTTTAGGACGCATTAAAATTTGCTTTAATACATTTTTGGAGGAAAAAAAATCACACTTCTAGTGAATGAACAAGAAACATTTTTACGCTATTATTTTTATGTACCATGCCATGAATTCATAGGGAAGAGTTTTCAGTAGCTCAGGGAGGCATCTTGCCATTGATTGTGACAGTGTTGATTGACTTTAGAATTAATGGGAAATAGGTTCCAGCACCTTGTATCACTGTTACATGGGGCCTATTGGTTATCTTGTGTGCTATGCTGTACACCTATTATGCCATGAGCTCATGGGGAGTAAATAGGTTCTTGCACCTAAAAACATGGGTCCACTGGTACTCCTGTGTGCTATGTTATATGCTTATTATGGCATGAATTCATAGGGAATGGGTTCTAGGAGCTCAGGCTCCTTTCCATTGGTTCTCACAAAGTGGGCTTCTCTGGGTGGAGCAGGCTGGCGCTTCAGTTGAACCCAGGTACCTTTCTCTTTGGCTTCCTACTTTTTCTGATAATTTCCCTTCACACGTTTCAGGAAGCTATCTTGGCTCTTAGAGTGCTTAATATACTCAATACGAACATTAATCCTCTTGGCAAGGATCTTGCCCTTAACTTGTTTGTTTACAACAATGCCAGCAGCATGCTGGGTAACACTGTAGACTCTTCCAGTTTTGCCATGGTAACATTTGTGTGGCATGCCTTTTTGAACAGTACCCATTCCCTTGATGTCTACAATATCACCTTTCTTGTAGATTCACATATATGTGGCCAAAAGAACAACTCCCATGTTTTCTGAAAGATCTAGAGAACATGTTATCAGGTGCCTCTCCTTTTTCCCTTTGTGTTTGTCATTTTGATGAATCACTGGAAGATGGCGTCTCTAGCCAAAAGGCTTGACCTCAGCAGTCTTTTATAGAAAGCTTTGTTGTTCCTCTGCCACTTCCCAAAAAGTCCATTTCCACCCTAGAGTGAAGTCAATTCTTTTGTCAAATAGCTTTGGTTTCTTCTATTTGGAAATGGTATTTAGAAACTATAGTCTATATTCCAGGAGACAGGAGATATACCTATCTAGAAAGAGGAATATAAATAATTAATAATGATATTTCAAATTTAGATTTACATTGACAAGATTTTTTACATAATTTCCTTGATTTTATATTTTTATGTATTATACAAAATATGTTGATCCGTAGTTACTTATTTGATTGATCGTAGGGCACACAATTTCAAAATAACAACATCAGTGTCATTATTAACATAAGACTTCTGAAGTCATTTTAAGGATTATATATCGTTCTGTGAATGCTAGGAATAGATATTTAATCAGAACATTGTATTTTAAAGTAAATGAATTGTCAGTTACACTACCAACTTTATATCAGTAATGTTCATTTGTTCAAGGTGTTTGAAAGTTTTGGGGATTTCTCTTTTTCTTATTTAAAATACTTCAATTGGGCCAGGCATGGTGGCTCATGCCTGTCATCCTAGCACTCTTTAGAGGCTGAGGCAGGTGGATAGCTTGAGTTCAGGAGTTTGAGACCAGTCTGAGCAAAAGCAAGACCCTGTCTCTACTAAAAATAGAAAAATTGAGACAAGAGGATCCCTTGAGCCCAAGAGTTAGTTGCAAGCTATGACTCAGCGGCACTCTACCCAGGGCAACAGCTTGAGACTCTGTCTCAAAAAATAAATAAATAAAAAATGAAATAAGGATGGGTACTTGTGGCCAAACTGCAACCCAAACAAAAAAAAAAAAAAAAAAATTAGCTGGGCGTTGTGGTAGGCACCTGTAGTCCCAGCTACTTGGGAGGCTGAGCCAGAAAATCACCTAAGCCTAGGAGTTGGAGGTTGTTGTGAGTTGGGACACTACAGCACTCTACCAAGGGCGACAAAGTGAAACTTGTCTCATACACTAAAATAAGGAACACTCAGAGAAATCCAGTGTCTATCACTTTCCTCTCCATTTTATTACTTTTTGATTATCCGTCATTTTTTTTTTAAACTGCATGCAGATAATATGTGTGTGTATTTATCAGCTCCTACTTAATAACATTTAAGGTACTGAACAATATACCGCATATACTCGATTATAAGCCGACCCGAGTATAAGCCGACCCCCTTAATTTTACCCTAAAAACTGGGAAAACTTAAGTGACTCGAGTATAAGCCAAGGTGGAAAATGCAGCAGCCACTGGTAAATTTCAAAAATAAAAATATATACCCAAAACAATTACAATAATTGAGGAATCAGTAGGTTAAATGCTTTTCAATATTTATTGCTAAAGAAAA